>JACBKR010001891.1:0-38721 GCA_014218235.1 Colocasia esculenta | reverse complement strand
TGAGGAGTTGTTTGTCTGTTTAGGGATAGATATTTGAGTAGACTATGTAATAGTGAAACATTTTCATTTGAATAATGGGCTCTTTGGTTGGCTCGATTGATGTAAAGTTTTTAATTAGTGGAATGGAATGAAAATGAGTATTTGATGACAATGTATAGTCTTAAATGTGTTGTTAAGTTTAATTGGTGACTCTGCGCTATTCAACTGTGATACGTCTATTTGTATCGTTTTCAGCAACTCGGTATGTATTCCGCTACTAAATATCAGGCGTGAAAAAAAACTACCACCAAAGATGGGAGGAAGAAGAGAACACCTAGAGAACAACTGAAATGGCTCGAGGGGCACCAATGCCACCTCTCCTTACCCACAAACTGCAAGGACTAAAACACACAAAGAGAGAGCCACCGCAAGCTTTCTTCCGTTCAAACCACAAGTAAACCTCCAGCACAGGGAGGATAGCCAAACAAGCTCCATGTCCTCAAGACAGTAGAGAGGGCAAGAGATCCCTACCGAGAGAAATGAGAGCCAGACTTTAGGGCCCTTCACGTTAGATTGGCCACCTCCTCGTCACTCTACGCCGCTCCCATGCTCTGCTACGAGCATGCGGACACCTCTACCAAGCCCAAAACCTGAGAAAAAGGGAGGGAGGTCCCCCACCATGGAGAGGGAAAGAAGGAAGGAGAAAGGAGAAGAAAGGAGGGTATACATGCCTTAAGGCCTCAGAACTGAGGTCACGACAAGATACGCATCGAATTCTTCACCAGAACTCAACAATCATCTTGTCGCCTTCTCAAAAGTTCTGACAGGTCTTCTGATAGGCAGACAACCTCCAGGCCACGTGTCATGCACGCAGGCGCCTCAGTGAACGCGACAACTGGCACGTCGCTGATAACTACACAATAATGTACGAGAATTGTAATATTTTTTTGTCAAATAGGCCTCAGCTTTACAATAACCCATTACCGTTTTATTACAAAATTGATAATTGATTAAATTCAATTGTATGTTGTATTTGCAGGTTAATGGGCCATTTTATGAAGTGCTTAACGGGCCAATGGACCAAGCAATCTAGCAGGGGTAAATCTAGCATATTCAAAAATTAGCAAAACCCTAGCCGCCTTCCTTTTTCTTTCTCCCTCTTCTTTCTATTTTCCCAAGATTTCTCCCTATTTTTAAAACCTCTCTTTTAAGAGAGAGATCTCTCTATTTAAAAGGCCCCCTCTACCCTCGGGCTATTCTCTCTTCTACTTTTCTCCTCCCTTTCCTGCGCGCACCTTCTCTTCTTCTTCCTTTCCTCTTCTTCTTTGTCTGCTCTTCTGCCTTTCTTCTCCCTCTCTTCTGGTCTCTCTTTCTCTGTCACAGCAGCAGCAGCAGCACAGGCGCCTGCCGCCGCCCGCGCGCCAAGGCTGTCAACGCCCCACCAGCTCCCGCTGCCCACGCGCACTGCCCGTCCGCGCCTGTGCGCACGCCCGCCTGCCCGCGCGCCTGCATTCGCCTCTCCAGCGCCCGCCTGCCGCGCGCCCACGCCCGTCCGCGGCTGCGCCGCACCGCACGTCCGCGCCCGCGCCTGCCGCCCCGCACGCCCGCGCCCTTCACGTTGCATGCTTTTGCATACAACGTGAAGCGACGTTGCCGCCGCTCTCTCTCTCTCCCTCTATCTCTCTCTCTTTTCTCCTCTTCCTCTCTCTCTCTCCTCTCTCTCTCTCACGCGCCGCTTCTCTATCTCTCCTCTCTCTCTCTCTCACGCGTCGCTCCTCTCTCCATCTCTCTCTCTCTGTCGTCTCTCTCTCCTCTCTCTCGCGCCTCTCTCTCTCCTCTCATTTTCTCTTCTCGTCTCTCTCTGCTCTCTCTCTCTCTCTCTCGTTTCTCTCTATCTTTCTCTTTGACTTAGTTTAGTTGATTTGTGCGCTCTATAAAACTCTTAGATTTTATTGTCATAATATTAGTTACCTTTTGTTAATTAGACTTCTCTCTCATTCTCTCTTTATCTCTCTCTCTTTACTTATTTAGCGTAGTTTAAAATTTATTTCGTGCAAATTAGTCTTATACTACCACGTATTTTCTCAACACAAAACTCAAGGTTTTCAACTCTAAAATTTTTTTCCTCATGGATTCGACTCGGCTCTCACCACTTAACTATTGTTAAAATCGTTAGTGTAAGCCGATAATTTGAGATTGTTAGTCACGTGTTTAACGACGCATTCGTCAGCTATCAATTTTTGGCGCCGTTGCTGGGGAATTAGATTTTTAGTTTTGTTAATCTTGGTTATTTTGTATATATTGATTCTCACATCTTCCCTCCTTTTTCAGGTGTCAAAACAAAAGAAAAATCAGAAAAATTGCTGAAAAATAGAATCTGTCGCTGAAGACAAACAATGTCGGTAAAGTGGATCTGTGCAGAAACTGTCGCTGAAAGCCGAATCAGTAGGTAAAAGTTCTGTTTGGAAAAAAAAATCTAAAAATTGCAGGAAAAAATCAGAAAAAAAAGTAAGTTGATGTGAGTTTCCCTTCTCTTCTCACTCTTTCCATGTGTTATTTTTAAAGAACGAGGGATGCGTTGGAGGTAAGTACCATTAAAACCTCTGATTTAGTTTCCTTTCTAGTTACCATATTTAGATAATTAATAAAAAAAAGAAAAATAAAAAATAAAAAATAAAAAAAAATCAATCACTTGAATCCAATAAAGATGTCATGTCAAGATTAGAAACCTTCCATCTTTAGGACTGCATCATTTAGATTTCCATCTTTAGGTAATTTCTTTTTTTGAAAAGTTTCCTTTCTTGTCGAAGATTGTGGGAGGCAAGTGAGAACTCAAACTTCTTAAAATCTGATCATGCCTGCCATGCTTGCATAGAAACCCTTGCTTGATGTTGTGGTGTTGCACATCATTCTAAATACTTTAAGGGCAATTTCCTTAACAAGATAAGGTGGGATTTGATCACCCTTCCTTAGCCCACAAACCACAATCTACCTGCATCTTTGCATTCCAAGCCCTAATAAGTCAGTAAACATTGCCTTAGGTTTCACACTGAGGTTTAGGTCCACTTGGGCCCACTAATTGGTTTTGGAACTGGTGTCTAAGGCTAGAGGGTAAAAAGCAAACGCCTAAGCGGGAAAATGGTTCTCTAATTAGGTCCCTATGAAAGTAGGGGGAGCCTCCCACTACCCCACCCTTACTGGCTAGGGATATACCTAATAGTGGACTTAAGTTGGTCTAGGCCACTTTGTGAGAAATCTCACTGTCATGTTTAAGACTCTAGGTCAAATAGGGTAATTGTTTGAACTTGTTTGTCTTTGTTAAAAAAAAAAAAAAAAAAACGAAAAAACAACTTCTCTCTCTTCTCTCAATTGGTCCTAGTGCATGCATGGTAGGAGATCACAAAACTAATTTTTTCTAGACCAATCCCAGAAATTGAGACTTCTCCATCAAGGAAATCTTCCGAAAAATCAAATGGCTGAAAATCAAAATAGATTGTTAAATCACAATGGAAATTCATGACTAGCAAGAGCCTCCAAACAAATGAAGGCCTATTCATCCCAACCAATATCAGCCTTCATCTTGTATTCATCTCCCAACATCAAGCCATACATATGAGATTAATCCAGCACTGTCACGCCCCGATATTAGCACGGAATAAATACGGGGGACGTGATCGATACAGATAGACGATCACAGTTGAGTTACGCGGAGTCACAATTAAACATAACAACACTTAGGACTATAACATGGTCACCACAAGTATACTTTATTCCATCCATTCATCTAGTTATAACCTTACATAAGAAGAACCAACTAAAGGTTCGTTATTCAAATAAAAATGTTCCTCCATCCATAGACTACTCAAATATCTACTCCTAAACTGTCAAACTACCTATATGGCGGTGCTCATCACTCTGGCCCTGCCCCATCGGACTCCACTGGTTCCTCATCACTACCTGAAAAAGGCAGGTTGATAGGGTGAGCGAAGTAGTCAGTAGGATTTACATCTCAATATTGTGGGGGCACTAATATACATGATTAACATTTTAATAGGCAGATATGCACATGAATATGATGACAATGCATGCAATACTAATAGATTGAATAGCAGAGTGGAAGGATATCATTCAGATCAAATGTCGAGTTGCATATACAATGGACAGATATTCAAGAGTAGATCGTATCGAATGAGATTGGCCATATTCAACAGATATCATGTATTCACATGAACGACGTATCATATCAAATCTTATCATATCAAATCAAATCAAACTTATCATATCAAACGAAGGCACTTTCCACTATCTTGCTTATTCGTTGTGCTATGCCTAGCACCAGAAGTCCATACTTCCGCGGTTAATAAGTACGTTGGGGCGCTCCTCCCCAGGACCGGACCAGGCCCCTTTTTGCACAGGCATTAGTCAAATGGACGAAGTCCCATATTGTGCCGAACAAACATATTCATATTATGGCCACAGAGTTCAATGACAAGCTCATAGTAAAAGGAACAGATCATTCATAGAGTCAAAGTATGGCATTAGCTCAAGAGAGCAAAGGCAGTATAATGACGTATCATCTTTCATAATCCATTATGTCTTGACAGAGGATGTTTCTAAAGACAAATCGTATGCAGGACATTGGTTTCTATCTCCAGGGGTACTTCATGTACACCAGCTCGGCCTCTGTGTGGAAATCCACAGAGAGCGGAGACTTACGGAGGTCTTAAGGAAAAGATCGCTAGCCTACCAATTCAGATAACCGGCAGAGAGCTCCCAATTCCCCAGAAGGGTGTGCCTAGTCGTACAAAGTGAAGTGACGAGTCACGGATCTTTCCTAGCATGTATGCATATGACAAATAATTAATTGAACACCGGAAAGCATGTAACTATTGAAACTCATATGCAAATCATGACATTAACTCCACTAACAAGTCCATACTAACATGTATTCATCCTCACATTCATATCATATTCTTATCATATCATTGACAATAGGAAAGATCACAAGATATCCAATGAACAAAGGACAATCACAATTACACATTAGAATCATATTCGTATCATTACCATTTTTCTTCAATGGTTGATTTCTTTTAGGTCCATGCATACTATATAACATCATGCACATGCTAATAGACACCATACAATGATCAGACCCAAAACATGCAATATTTTTGCAAAGGTAGTGTCGACACACCCCTTACTGGTGTCGACACAATGCTTCAAACACAAGGCAAAATAATGCAAAACTGGTCAAGTAGTGTCGACACTAGATCAGTAGTGTCGACACTAGAGACAGCTCCCAGAAAACCCAGTCAACAGGTCTAGACAGTGTGTCGACACTAGATCAAGTAGTGTCGACACTAGAGACCCTCCCAGAAAACCTTCTGGCCAATTCTGGACAGTGTGTCGACCTAGATCAACTAGTGTCGACATTAGAAACTTCCCAGAAAACCTTCTGGCCAATTCTGGACAGTGTGTCGACACTAGATCAACTAGTGTCGACACTAGAGACCTTCCCAGAAAACCTTCTGGCCAATTTTGGACAGTGTGTCGACACTAGATCAACTAGTGTCGACACTAGAGACCTTCAGAAAAAAAACATATAGTCAAGTGTAACCCGAAAACACATCTCATGCAGCGATTTGCCTACCCTGCTTATAACTCTCTAACCAATGACATTTAGACAAAACAGTCAACATGAAATATGACGAGGACAACTAGTAGAAGAACTGTGATGTTTGGGATTTGATCTACTTCGGTCTTGAATCCGAAGGAAACATATGAAGAACATAAAGCTAAGTGCATCCCGAAATCGCAGTATCATGCAGTGACTCTCTTACGATGCTTATAACTCTCTAAAAAAAGACTTTTGGACATAACGTCTAACATAAAAGATGATCGTGACTATAAGTAGAAGAACTTTCGTGAAGTAAGTTTAGTCTAATTCTATCTCGAATCACATGCATAATAAGAAGAACGGGAAAAGCCCTAACTGTGCGTGACTTAGGGAAAACTACGAATACACAATGTGTACTCCATGAAAACTAGTCAAACCAAGTGCAAATGAACCTAGACTCCAAGATCTACATGATGGTGTTGGTTCTCTTTAATCTTGGCCCAAGAACACCTACCTTCGAATGCTAAGAACTTTCTGCAGATTTCTGAGTTGATGCGAGCAAGTTTGAGGAAGACCCATTTTCCCAGCCTTCTCCACTTCCCAGCGCTCCAAACTTGCTACTTTCGACCCCAACTTGTTGCTAACCTTCCCCAAGAGTTTAAGGACGAGTTCTTATAGATTTGGGGTGTAGTTATGAGTCCTAATGGGACTAGGAAAGGAGGCTGCGAATTCTGCTTCCTTCTTTCCAAAATCTGGGATTCTCACCCAAAGGAGGTAGCAACGGTTTAGGAAACCACCAATTGGGGTTGGGTTCAGTTTTGGCTTACCTTGCATGACTAATTACCTTAATTTTAACCCTAACTTGCCCTCTCTAATTATGGCATAATTACATACACGAATTTTGGGTATTTCTTTGTCCCAATTTTTATCCTTGGCCAAATATGCTCCATTGGCCCAATCTTGTTAATGGGTCATTAATACGTAATGTTGTAAATCTCTCCAACATGTTTATTTAGTTTATGGTTGGGTTATTTTTCCCGTGTTAACCATTTCTCGATGTGTTTCCTCTCGTACGATAAGGGTACGTAAGTTTTATCGTCATAATCACGGAATTTCTTTATTATCCTTTAATTCTAAATCACTAAATTTCCGGGTGTTACATCCTCCCCCACTTAAGAAAATTGGTCCCCAAATTTACACATAATGGTGTAGTTTGTACCTGAAAATAGTTCTGGGTTGTTTTTCTTCATTCTTCCTCTGTTTCCCGGTGGCATTAGTAACTCCGTCTCGACTCCATTGGACCTTCACCATAGGTATGGTAGATCCTGAGTCGTTGAATCTTCCGATCCACAGTTTCATCGGCTTCTCTTCATAGGACCGGTCCTCCCGGATCTCCAAGTCCTCATGTTGATTACATGGTCGGCATTGATAAGTACTTCCTTAGCATGGATATGTGGAACACATTATGCACGTTCGCCAGCTGTGGAGGTAGTGTAAGTCTATACGCCACCTGACCAATCCTTTCCAAATTTCAAATGGCCCTATGAATCTGGGACTAACTTCCCTTTGATCTCAAATCTTTGTATTCCCCTTGAAGGTGAAACCTTCAAGAAAACATGTTCGCCACCTGAAATTCTAGTTCTCTCCTTCTCTTGTCTGCATAACTCTTCTGCCTAGATTGTGCTATCTTTAGACGTTCCCTGACATTTGAACCTTTCTGACAGTCGCCTCAATTAAGTCGGGTCCAACCATTGGTTCTCCCCACCTCTTCCCAACAAGGGGTGATCTGCAACTCCTGCCATATAAGGCTTCAAACGGAGCCATCTTGATACTTGCCTGATAGTTGTTGTTATATGCAAACTCCATCAGGTACAACTGATCATCCCATCGACCTCTAAAATCTAGCACCAGAGCACGAAGCATATCTTCCACAATTTGATTGGTCCTTTCGTTTGTCCATCGGTCTGAGGATGGAAGGCAGTACTAAAGTTTAGTTTAGTACCCATTGCTGCTTGTAAACCCTTCCAGAAGTGTGAAGTAAATCTAGGGTCCCGATCCGATATTATGCTAGATGGAACCCCATGCAATCTGACTACTTCCTTAACATATAGTGCAGCCAATACATCCACTGACCAGGTACTCTTATCGGCAAGAGTGAGCCGACTTAGTCAATCGATCAACTATACCCAAATTGCATCCATACCACCTCTAGTCTTGGCAATCCCATGATAAAGTCCATACCGATACTATCCCACTTCCACTCTGGGATTTCTAGTGGTAGCAGTCACCAGCTACGGAAATGCTCGGCCTTGACTTTCATGCATGTTAAACAGTATGACACATGATCGGCCACATCCCTCTTCATGTTTGGCCACCAGTACGACCTTTTTAAGTCTTGGTACATCTTTTGATCCTGGATGAATCATGTACTTGGACTGGTGAGCTTCATTTAGTAACCTCTTCTTGAGTTTCCCATGATCAGGACACATGTTCTACCTCGGAATAGTAATCTTCCTTAGCTGATAGAGTAAAGTCAGGTCTTTGTTCTAGCTTCTCCCTGATCTCAACTAAGAATGGATCCTCTCCCGTTTCTCCTTGATTTTGGTCAGTAGATCGGATTGTATCTGGAGATTGGAAATCATTACTTGTTTTTCCTTCTTTCCCACGTCTAAGTTCAAGCTTGCAAATTGCTCCAGTAACTTCCATTCGCCCAGCATCATACTAGCTAGCATAGCTCCTGGTTGTCTACTTAAAGCGTCTGCCACTACATTGGCTTTCCCAGGGTGATATTGAATGAAAAGTCAAAGTCCTTAAGGTACTCTAACCACCTTCTTTGTCTCATGTTACTCCTTCTGTGAGAATAAATATTTCAAGCTCTTGTGGTCAGAAAAGACTTTAAATTGCTCACCATAGATATAATGCCTCCAAATCTTCAAGGCGAATACTACAGCTGCTAACTCCAGGTCATGAACCAGGTAGTTCACTTCGTGGATCTTCAACTGTCTTGAGGCATAAGCTATTACTTTTCCTTGTTGCATTAAGACGCATCCCAGCCTGTTCCAGAAGCATCTGAATAAATTTCAAATCCTCCCTCTTCAGTGGGTAAGGCGAGAATAGAGCAGTAGTCAGACACTTCTTCAGTTGTTAAAGCTTTCTTCACATTCATCGTCCACACAAACAGATTTTCCTTCCGGTCAGCTTGGTTAACGGCACTGCAATCTTTGAGAAATCCTTTATAAACCTTCGATAATATCTTGCTAGTCCTAGGAAGCTCCTGATCTCTATGACGCTTGTCGGTCTTTCCCATTTCAGTACAGCCTCAACCTTTGATGGATCAACCGCGATACCATCCTTGGTTACCACATGCCCTAAAAAGGATACCTCCTCAAGCCAGAATTCACATTTACTTAGCTTGGCATATAATTTATTCTCCCTTAAAATCTGTAATGAGATCCTCAAATGCTCCTCATGCTCTTCCTTGTCTTGGAATAGATCAATATATCATCGATGAATACCACCACAAATTTATCAAGATATGGGCGATAAATGCTATTCATCAACTGCATAAAAACTGCAGGGGCATTTGTTAGTCCAAGGCATAACAATAATTCATAATGCCCATACCTGCTTCGGAAGGCTGTCTTGTGAATGTCTTCTCCTTTGATCCTCAATTGATGATAACCGGATCTGAGATCTATTTTAGAGAAGTATCTAGCTCCAGATAATTGATCAAACAACTCATCAATCCTTGGCAGAGGGTATTTGTTCTTGATAGTTAACTGGTTTAGTTGTCTGTAATCTATACATAGCCTCATCGACCCATCTTTCTTCTTGACGAAGAGGACAGGTGCACCCCATGGTTGTGCTTGGTCGGATGAAACCCTTCTCTAACAGTTCCATCAGTTGCTCTTTTAATTCCTTCAGTTCTGCGGGGGACATTCTATATGGTGCCCTAGATACTGGTGCTGCTCCGGGACCAACTCGATGGTAAAATCGACCTCTCGCTCAGGAGGAATTCTGACAAGTCTTCGGAAAAATATCAGCGTATTCGCTGACAACATGGATGTCCTCCACTTTGACTTCCTTCTTTGTGATGACCACAACAGCAAGAAAGGCCATACAACCTTTCCTCATCATCTTTGGCTTGTAGTGCAGATAAGTGACAATCTCCGGCGGTTCTATCCCCGTGAACACTAGTTTGGGTGATGGCTAAAGTTACCCGACTTCTCCTGCAGTTGATACTAGCCCCATGTTCAGACAACCAGTCTGCTCCCAGTATCACGTCATACCCCTCCAGTCCATACATATTAAATTTGCTGGTAGGTTTTGGGTTTCAATCAACATTCACTGGATGGCATATGATTTGTAAGATTGGTGCCAGGACCAATCGGGGTTGACACAACTATCACGGATTTCATTGGGACGGGTTTCATAGGTAGGGTATCACAAATGTTTGAGATATAAGGAATGCGTAGCTCCCGTATCAAAGAGAACATATGCGGGTCGGGAAAGAATAGTATGTACCTTCCACGATACCTCCTTCTTCAGCAGCTTTAGGTTCTTGAATAGCTTGCAAGCGACCTTGTCTCTTCTGTCCATTCGGACGCTTGTCCTGAGGGGCTTGTTCTTTCAGTATTGGGCAGTCCGAGATCCTATGGTCACGACTACCACAGCGCAGGCATCTCCCTTGCGCTCTCCAGCATTGTTCAGACCGGTGACCAGCTTTGTCACAGTGTTTGCACCTTTCTCCCGTTGTCACCACTATCTGCTTACCTAACTCCTTTGGCTTTTTATCAGCTGGTTCATTTACTCCACCACTGGGCCTTTTCTTCCCAATGGTCGGCTGATACCTTCCTGTAGAAGACACTTGCTCCCTTTTCACGGATTTTCCCTTCATTCTTTCAGCAGTCTCCATGGCATCTTCCAGTACTGAGCCTTCTTTACCATGTCAGCATAGGTCTGAATGTCCATTGGCGCCAGTTGAGTGATGAACTGGGGCCTCAAGCCATTCAGAAAGCGTTTTGCCTTCATCCTTTCTGTCCCAATTAAGTGAACAACATATCGGGACAGACGAGAGAATTGGGCCTCATACTCGGCCACATTGAGTCCTCTCTGCTTCAAAGCCGCAAATTCGGCTGCTTTCCGTTCCTAGACCCTCTCAGAGAAATACTTGGTGTTGAATTGCTCAATGAACTGAGCCCATGATAGTTGCTGGCCATTCAGTGTTGCTTCTACCGACTCCCACCATGCCCTGGCATCCTTTTCCAATTGGAAAGTCGCCAACAGTACTTTGTTCTAGTCCGTGCATTGCATGACCCTGAATATCCTTTCAATTTCCTTAACCCAGTGTTCAGCAACATCTGGGTCAGTACTCCCTCCAAACTAGGCGGATCCATATTCCGAAAATTCAGATGGAGATCACTGGCTCCGCGTTTACCTCCACCCTAGGTGGCTTGCAGATAGCCTGAGTCAAGTTCTGTATTGTTTGTTGCATGTTCCTAGCCTGGGCACGTTCACGGCCATTGAGGTAATAAGTACCTTCAATATAATATATAAGTCAGTCATCTAATTATATCACATGTGTCTTCTATTCCCTTGGTTCTACCCAATTTCACATTAGGTACGACAGATTTTTGACTCGTGTAATCTAGTTTCATTCTATGCTCCTAATCCCTTGGACCCTAAAGTTTCAGGCTCTGATACCAACTGTCACGCCCCGATATTTAGCAGCGGAATAAATACTGGGGACGTGAACGATACAGATAGACATATCACAGTTGAATAACACAGAGTCACAATTAAACATAACAACACCTTTGAGACTATAACATGGTCACCAAAAGTATCTTTATTCCATTCCATTCATCTAGTTACAACCTTACATAAAAGACCACTAAAGGGTTCGTTATTCAAATAAAAAGTTCCTCCATCACATAGACTACTCAATTATCTACTCCTAAACTGTCAACTACATATATGGCGGGTGCTCATCACTCTTGCCTTGCCCCATCGGACTCCACTGTTCCTTATCACTACCTGAAAAAGGGCAGGTTGATAGGTGAGCGAACTAGCTCAGTAGGATTTACATCTCAATATTGTGGGGGCACTAATATACATGATTAACATTTTAAATAGGCAGATATGCACATGAATATGATGACAATGCATGCAATACTAATAGATTGAATAGCAGAGTGGACGATATCATATCAGAACAAATGTCGAGTTGCATATACAATGGACAGATATTTCAAGAGTAGAATCGTATCGAATGAGATTGGGCCATATTCAAACAGATATCATGTAGTTCACATGAACAGACTATCATATCAAATCTTATCATATCAGATCAAATCAAACTTATCATATCACGAAGGCACATTTCACTAATCTTGCTTATTTGTTGTGCTATGCCAAGCACCAGAAGTCCATACTCCCGCGGTTAATAAGTATGTTGGGGCGCTCCTCCCCAGACCGGACCAGGCCCCTTTTTGCATAAGCATTAGTCAAATGGAGCGAAGTCCATATTGTGCCGAACAAACATATTCGTATTATGGCCACAGAGTTTCACTGACAAGCTCATAGTAAAAGGAACAAGATCATTCATAGAGTCAAAGTATGGCAATTAGCTCAAGAGAACAAAAGGTAGTATAATGATGTATCATGTTTCATAATCCATTAATGTCTTGACATGAGGATGTTTCTAAAGACAGATCGTATGCAGGACATGTGCTTTCTATCTCCAGGGTACTTCATGGTACAACCAGCTCGACCTCTGTGTGGAAATCCATAGAGAGCGGAGACCTTACGAGGTCTTAAGGAAAAGATCGCTAGCTACCAATTCAGAATAACCGGCAGAGAGCTCCAATTCCCCAAGAAGGGTGTGTCTAATCGTAAAAGGTATAAGTGACGAGTCACAGATCTTTCCTAGCATGTATGCATATGGACAATTAATTAATTGACACCGGAAAGCATGTAACTATTGAAACTCATATGCAAATCATGACATTAACTCCACTAACAAGTCCATACTAACATGTATTCATCCCCACATTCATATCATATTCTTATCATATCAGTTGACCATAGGAAAGATCACAAGATAATCCAATGAACAAAAGGACAATCACAATTACACATAGAATCATATTCGTAACATTACCATTTTTCTTCAATGGGTTGATTTCTTTAGGTCCATGCATACTATATAACATCATGCACATGCTAATAGACACCATTCAATGATCAGACCCAAAACATGCAATATTTTGCAAAGGTAGGTCGACACACCCCTTACTGGTGTCGACACAATGCTTCAAACACAGGCAAAATAATGCAGAACTGGTCAAGTAGTGTCGACACTAGATCAAGTAGTGTCGACACTAGAGACAGCTCCCAGAAAACCCAGTCAACAGTCTAGACAGTGTGTCGACACTAGATCAAGTAGTGTCGACACTAGAGACCCTCCCAGAAACCTCTGGCTATTCTGGACAGTGTGTCGACACTAGATCAACTAATGTCGACACTAGAGACCTTCCAGAAAACCTTCTGGCCAATTTTGGACATGTGTCGACACTAGATCAACTAGTGTCGACACTAGAGACCTTCCAGAAAAAAAACATATATCCGAGTGTAACCCGAAAACACATCTCATGCAGTGATTTACCTACCCTGCTTATAACTCTCTAACGAAGACATTTGGACAAAATGTTAAACACACATATGACAAAGACAACTAGTAGAAGAACTTTGATGTTGGGTTTGATCTAATTCAGTCTCGAATCTCGAGGAAACATATGAAAACATAAAGCTAAGTGCATCCGAAATCGCAGTATCATGCAGCGACTCTCTTACCATGCTTATAACTCTCTAACGAAGACTTTTGGATAAAACCTCCAACAAAAATGATCGTGACTACAAGTAGAAGAACTTCATAAAGAAAGTTTAGTCTAATTCTGTCTAAGAATAGGAAAAGCCCTAACTGTGCGCGACTTAGGGAAAACTACGAATACACAATGTGTACTCCATGAAACTAGTCAAACCATGTGCAAATGAACCTAGACTCCAATATCTACATGATGGTGTTGGTTCTCTTTAATATTGGCCCAAGAACACCTACCTTCGAATGCTAAGAACTTTCTGCAGATTTCTGGGTTGATGCAGAGCGAAGTTGAGGAAGACCATGATTTGCCCCCAGCTGTTCTCCACTTCCCCAGCGCTCCAAACTTGCTACTCTCGACCACAACTTGTTGCTAACCTTCCCCAAGAGTTTAAGGACGAGTTCTTATAGATTTTGGGGTGTAGTTATGAGTCCTAACGGACTAGGAAGGAGGCTGCGAATTCTGCTTCCTTCTTTCCAAAATCTGGGATTCTTACCCAAAGGAGGTAGCAACGGTTTAGGAAACCACCAATTGGGGTTGGGTTCAGTTTTGGCTTACCTTGCATGACTAATTACCTTATTTTAACCCTAACTTGCCCTCTCTAATTATGGCATAATTAATACACGAATTTCTGGGTATTTTTTTGTCCTAATTTTTATCCTTGGGCCAATGTGCTCCATTGGCCCAATCTTTATGGGTCATTAATACGTAATGTTGTAAATCTCTCCAACATGTTTATTTAATTTATGGTTGGTTATTTTTCCCCGCGTTAACTATTTTCTCAATGTGTTTCCTCTCGTACGATAATGGTACGTAAGTTTTATCGTTCCAATAATCACGAAATTTCTTTATTCTCCTTTAATTCTAAATCACTAATTTCGGGGTGTTACAAGCACCATACAAATTCTCTCATCCTTTTATGGAAATACCAATGATGACCCTTACAAACACATAGATGAATTTCTGGAAATTTGTTCCACTGTCAAGATCCAGAACTTCACTGATGATGCCCTCAGACTGACTCTTTCTCATTCTCTCTTAAGGATAAAGCTAAATATTGGTTGGGCACTTAGGAAAACCATTAGAACTTGGGCAGAAATGCAACAATAATTTTTGAAAAAATTCTATCATAGGCCGAACCAATATCATGAGAAGAGCCATTACTGGATTTTCTCAAACACCAGGGAATTAATTCATGAGTCATGGGAAAGGCTGAAGGAGCTTTTCAGAAAATGCCCCCACCATGGTCTCTCAAAATGGCAAATTATCGAAGCATTTTATGAGGGATTGACTGAACTATATAGACAAATGGTAGATGCTTCATGAGGAGGGCTTTCATGAGTAGAAGTGAGGATGAGGCTTATGATCTCCTTGAAATGCTAAGTGAAAATTCAATTAATCATGCCTCACTTTCATCTTATGAGATCTGTTGGCCATCCAAACGGCTGGGTTGTATGAAGTGAGAAATCAGGCTGAATCGGAGCCGAAATTCGAGAATCATCTCATGGCCCAAAAGTGGGAGAAAGTGGATACGATGGCCAAACTGTTGCCTCTCTGGCTCAAAAGATGGACCAAATCTTGTCTAGGACCCATCAGGATTCCTTTGGCCCATCCCCCTCGAGCCCATATGTTGGCCCAGACTCCTATCATCAGGAAGTATGTGGCTTGTGTGCTAGTCTAGCCCACCACATTAATGACTGCCCAACTGCAGCTCAACTCTCACCTTTCATCCAAGAACAAGTCCAAGAACAGGTCCAAGCAGCCCAAGGATTTCCCAAGCCCAATCTGGACCCATTCTCCAATTCATACAATCCAGGCTAGAGAAACCATCCTAATTTCTCTTGGAAAAATCAACAAGTTCCACCTCAAAGACCTAACCCCTCCATGCCTCAAGCCCCAAAACAACCATTCCAGAACCAATTTCAGGCCCAGCCGAATCCTTATAGTGGCACTTATGCTAGAGGCCCTCAGGCCCAATTCACTCAGGCAGTCCAATATCCTCCTCCTCAACCCAGCAAGTTCAGCCCACCTTTCAACAACCCCTAAACAAAATTTTGAAGAACATTCAATAACTCCAACAATTCATCTTGGCCCAACAACAACATTGCACCAACAACAAAAACTCTTGGCTACAAACCAACAGACCATGGCTAGGTTAGAAGCCCAAGTGGGCCAGATGGCTGAGACCACCATGAGAAGGGAAGTGGGCCATTGCCTAGACAACCTGTGGCCAACCCAAGGAACCAACCACCAGACTTTGCTTCACAATCAGGCCTCCTACCTCAACCTGGCCAACAAGCCCAACCAAGAGGCCCACATTGGAGAATATAAAGCCATTTCAAGCCTGAGAAGTGGTAAGGTGCTAAGTGACCCACATAAGGGAAAGAGGTTGTGAATAATCCTGCACTAGAGGTCCAAGATGATACTAGTGATAGTGAAGAGGAACCCATTCAAACTAAGTTGGGGGGAGAGAACAAAGGAAAGAGAAGGCTCATGAAGACCTAAATTCTTACCAACCCAAAGTGCCATTTCCAAGTGCTCTAGAATCCAAGCCCATTAAAAAGAAGAAGAAGTCTATCCAAGATGACGAGTTGTTGGAATTGTTCAAACAAGTCCACATCAATATTCCACTCCTGGATGCCATCAAGCATGTCCCGACTTATGCTAAATTTTTGAAAGAAATGTGCACTCCACGAAGGGAATCCAAGACTGAAATTCAGAAAATCTGGCTATCTGAAGATGTTAGTGCAGTCTTGACAAACCACCTCCCTAGGAAGTTGAAGGACCCTGGTGCTCCCCTCAATTCATGTGATATAGGTGGTATAACCTTTGATCGTGCCCTTCTTGATTTAGGGGCAAGTGTCAATCTTCTCCCCACCTTCATTTATGACAATTCAACATTGGGAACTTAAGCCCACTTCCATCATTCTGCAGCTGGCCGATCGTTCGGTCAAGACTCCACGAGGATTGATAGAGGATGTGATTGTTAAAGTCATGATTGTTATTTCCCCGTGGACTTTCTCATCCTTGATATGTCTACCAACCAGGAGTTGAAACACACTCCTATCATTCTTGGTCGTCCCTTCCTTGCCACTGCCAAAGCCAACATCAACTGTGCTACGGGGATGATGGACATTTCATTTGGGGGACAAAAGGTCTCTCTTAATGTGTTCAAAGCCTCTAAATATCCAGATCAAGAGGAAGGATGCCATTCTATTGACATTTTGACTGAGTCTATTGATAATGATCTAGATGTTGACCAGTTGGAGGAGACCAAGGCCCTATATGATTCACCACTCCATTCTACTCTTTGGCCCAAAGTCGAGCCTTTGTCGGCCTTGCAATCTGAACCTGCTCTTCCTTCACTTCAAAGCCCTCCAGATCTTGAGCTTAAACCTCTTCCAGACTCCCTCAAGTATGTATTCTTGGGCCCAAACCAAACTTTGCCTGTTATCATTGCCTCCAACCTAAGTCCTACCCAAGAAGCCCAATTGATAGAAGTCTTAGGGGAACATAGGGGTGCCATAGGTTGGACAGTGGCTGACCTTAAAGGGATCAGTCCATCTATTTGTATGCACCACATCTACTTGGAGGACAATGTGAAACCAAGCCGGGAAACGCAAAGGAGGTTAAATCCCAACATGAAGGAAGTGGTGAAGAAGAAGTAGTTAAGTGGCTAGATGCCGGAATTGCTTATCCAATATCAGATAGCCAGTGGGTCAGCCCACCCAAGTGGTTCCCAAGAAGTCTGGGCTGACAGTTGTGAAAATGAACAAGGGGAGGAATACCCACTAGATTGACCACGGGATGGAGAGTGTGCATAGACTATAGAAGCTCAATGCCATGACTAAGAAAGATCACTTTCCACTCCCATTCATGATCAAATTCTTGAGAAACTAGAGGGCCAACAATTCTTCTGCTTTTTGGATGGTTATTCCAGGGTACAATCAAGTGGCAATTTACCCAAAAGATCAAGAAAAGACCACCTTTAAGTGCCCCTATGACACATTTGCTTTTAGGAGAATGCCATTCGGACTTTGCAATGCACCAGCCACTTTTCAAAGGTGCATGATGGCAATCTTCTCTGACATGGTGGGAGAATTCCTTGAGGTATTCATGGATGATTTTTCTATTTATGGAGATTCATTTGAAAAATGTCTGCAAAATTTGGAAAAGTTTTTGGCTAGATGTGTGGAACAAACTTGGTGTTCAGTTGTGAGAACAACCACTTTATGGTTCAAGAGGGCATAGTCTTAGGCCACATTGTGTCTGAGCGGGGCATAGGTAGATAGAGCCAAAGTTGGTCCTCATTGCTGATCTTCCTCCCCCTACCTCCGTAAGATAGATTCGTGCATTTCTTGGCCATGCCGGCGTCTATCGCCAGTTCATTCAAAATTTTTCCAAATTGCCCGTCCCTTAACTCTTCTCCTAGCAAAGGATGTCCCATTTCACTTTGATGATGCTTGTTTAGAGGCATTCACTACTTTGAAGGAGGCTTTGACCAAAGCTCCCATTCTTCAAACTCCTGATTGGTCATTGCCCTTTGAGATCATGTGTGATGCCTCTGACTATGCCATAGGTGCTGTTTTGGGACAAATAATTGATAAACGTCCCGTGGTGATTTATTATGTGAGTCGCACCCTCGCTGATGCTCAATTGCACTACACCACCACAGAAAAAGAACTCCTTGCTGTGGTTTTTTGCCCTTGAAAATTTCGATCTTATCTTTTGGGAGCAAAAGTCATCATCTACTCAGATCATTCTGCTTTGAAATATCTCCTAGCAAAGAGGACTCCAAACCAAGACTCATCAGATGGATCCTTCTCCTTCAAGAATTTGATTTGGAGATTCGGGATAAGAAAGGTACTGAAATGTTGTTGCTGATCATCTATCTCGGATTCTCATCCCAGAAAGTGCTCCCATGTATGATTCCTTTCCCGATGACACCTCCTTGCTATTTCTCATAATAACCCCCCATGGTATGCTCACATTGTCAATTACCATGCGGTGGGTCAAATTCCTGAAGGATGGTCGAAGAATGAAATGGATCATTTTTCTCTAAAGTCAACACTATTTCTGGGATGACCCTGAATTATTTTTCATGGGTCCAGACCAAGTCATTAGGAGATGTGTCCCTGAGGAAGAGCATCAAAGCATCTTAAATTTCTATCACACTCTAGCTTGTGGGGGACACTTCTCGAGGAAGAAACTGCTACCAAGGTCTTACAAAGTGGGTTTTACTGGCCCACATTGTTCAAGGATGCTTATGAATTCAGTAAGACCTGTCTGAGATGCCAAGCAGTAGGCAACAATTCTAGGAGAGACATGATGCCACTCAACCCCATTTTTGTGGTAGAAATTTTTGATGTCTGGGAATAGATTTCATGGGCCATTCCCTTCATCCTTTGCAATGAGTATATCCTTGTGGCTGTTGATTATGTGTCTAAATGGATCGAGGCCATGCCACCCACACCAATGACTATAAGGTTGTCATGAAATTTGTGCGAGAAATATCTTCTATAGATTTGGGTGCCCTCGGGCCATCATAAGTGATGGGGATCTCACTTCACTCATTCCCAATTTCGAGTTTTGCTTAAAAGATATGGGATAACTCATAAGATTGCTACCCCCTACCATCCCCAGACCATGGCCAAGTGGAAGTGTCCAATAGGGAGATCAAGAACATTCTCCAAAAGACTGTTAGGCCCGATAGGAAAGATTGGTCAGAAAGATTGGATGATGCTTTGTGGGCCTATCGGACTGCTTATAAGACTCCCATTGGCATGTCTCCCTACAGGTTGATTTTTGGTAAAGCCTGTCACCTTCCTGTTGAGTTAGAGCATAGGCTTATTGGGCCATTAAACAACTCATCTTGACTTAGCCCAAGCTGGATCGCATAGAGCCCTCCAACTGCATGAGCGTGAGGAATTGCGCAATGAATCCTATGAGAATTCCAAGATATATAAAGCCAAGACCAAAATCTTTCATGACAAACACATTTTGAGGAAATCCTTCCATCCTGACCAAAAGGTTTGGCTTTTTAACTCTAGGCTACGCTTATTTCCAGGTAAATTGAAATCTCGATGGGATGGACCATTCATTGTTGTAAAAACTTTTGACCATGGTGCTGTTAAAATTCTTGATCCTAAAACTGGTCAAACTTTCACTGTTAATGGTCAACGTCTCAAACCTTACATGGAAAACATGCAGCTCTCACCTAAAGAATCCATTCCCCTGAATGATCTTGAGTAGATGCATAGGGACTTCATTGTGTCTGGCTGAAGACATTAAACTTAGCGCTTATTGGGAGGCAACCCAATATTTTTAGGATATTTAACTTATTTCTTCTTTTCTATTATGTTCTAGGTTTTTCAAGGCCATTACCTTTGATGAAGCCAGTGTGCAACCACCCTCATGTGATCATCAGGTTGCATCTCTCCTTTCTTAACTTACATTGGCTTTATTCTATGTTCATTACTTTTATGCCATTGAGGACAATGTCATTCAAGTTGGGGGAGGGAAATCTTTCAAATTTTAAAATCCTGCTAAACATCCCAAAATTATACTTCATGTATCATTTTTCATGGAAGAATACCTCATTCTAAAATGATTTTACTCTAAGTATATATTTGTGCTAGTGGTATGTTAAAGGATGAATTTTGTGGTTATGTTCTTAGCATTTTCCTCAAACTACATTTGAAATTTATTGAACCTTCACACATGTATTAGATGATGAATATGCGTCATTCATGAGGGTGATGAGAGTTTTACTAATACTCATGTTGATGATTGACATTCTACACTCTTATTGAAAACTAATCGTGGGGAAAAAGCTACCTGCCTACAAGTTATGAAAAAAAAAATGGCAAAATGACAAAATGAAGAAGGAAATCCCTAGCTTAGAAACCGGGCTTCGGCACCTCAAGAAGTGTTGAAGTTCGCGTCAAACAGTGAAAGGATATCCAAAGGAAAAAAAAAATATGATGATGAAGGATAAAATAAAAAGGCAGAGTGAAAGCTACCTATAATTCGAGGATTGGATTTTAAGAGTGTAGAGTTGATATCATCTCTAAGTAATGGGTCAAAGGCTCATGCACTATCTTACTAATACTTATTTATCACAAGTGCATGCGCGAAGGAAATAATAATTTCAAGTGTATCTTGAGGAACTGTCTAATAACATGAACTGACATGTTTATCTTTGACACGTGCTACTAGACTGGAAATACTTAGTGTTGATCAGTCTCATCTCTACTTTCTTGACATGAAAATTGATGTTTTGAGTTCTTGATAGTCTCAATTATTCACTTGTGTGCATTGCTAAGGGACTAGCAATGAGTAAGTTGGGGGATGTGATAACTACAAATAATGTACGGAATTGTAATATTTTTTGTCAAATAGGCCTCAGCTTTACATAACCCATTACCGTTTTATTACAAATTGATAATTGATTAATTCATTTGTATGTTGTATTTGCGAGTTAATGGGCCATTTTATGAAGTGCTTAATGGGCCAATGGACCAAGCAATCTAGCAGGGTAAATCTGGCATATTCAAAAGTTGCAAAACCCTAGCCGCCTTCCTTTTTTCTTTCTCCCTCTTCTTTCTATTTTTATCAAGATTTTCTCCCTATTTTGAAAACCTATCTTTTTAAGATAGAGATCTCTCTCTATTTAAAAGCCCCCCTCTCTCTCTCTCGGGCTATTCTCTCTTCTACTCTACTTTCTCTCTCCCTTTCCTGCGCACACCTTGTCTTCTTCTTCTCCTTTCCTATTCTTCCTCCGCTCTTCTGCCTTTCTTCTCCTCTCTCTCGGTCTCTCTCTTTCTCTATCACAGCAGCAGCAGCACAGGCGCCTGTTGCCGCCCGCCGCGCCCAGGCCTGCCGCCGCCTCGCCAGCGCCCGCCTGCCCGCGCGCACCGCCCGCCGCGCCCGCGCACGCGCCCCGCCTGCCCCGCACGCCTGCCGCCTCGCCAGCGCCCGCGGGCCTGCGCGTACCGCTGACCGCGCCCGCGCGCACCGACCGCCCGTCCGCGCCCGCCCCTGCCGCCCTGCAAGCCCACGCCCTTCATGTTGCATGCTTTTGCATGCAACGTGAAGTGACGTTGCCGCCGCTCCTCTCTATCCTCTCTCTCTTTTCTCTCTTCTCTCTCTCACGCGTCGCTTCTCTCTCTCTCCTCTCTCTCTCTCTCACGCGCCGCTCCTCTCTCTCTTCTCTCTCTCTCTCTCTCGCTCTCTCTCTCCTCTCTCTCTCTCGCGCCTCTCTCTCTCCTCTCGTTTTCTCTTTCTCGTCTCTCTCCTCTCTCCCTCTCTCTGCTCTCTCTCTCTCTCTCGTCTTTTCTCTCTCTCTCTTTCTCTTTGTAAATTAGTTTAGTTGATTTGTGCGCTCTGTAAAACTCTTAGATTTTATTGTCATAATGTTAGTTACCTTTGTTAATTAGACTTCTCTCTCTCTCATTCTCTCTTTATCTCTCTCTCTTACTTATTAGCATAGTTTAAATTTATTTCGTGCAACTTAGTCTTAATACTACCACGTTATTTTCTTAAACAAAACTCAAGGTTTTTAACTCTAAAATATTTTTTCCCCGTGGATTCGACTCGGCTGTCACCACTTAACTATTGTAAAAATCGTTAGTGTAAGCCGATAATTTTGAGATTGTTAGTCACTTGTTTAACGACGCATTCGTCGGCTATCAGTCGCCTTTACTCACAACTGCAGACACGTGGCCACCACCAGCTCCAACAGGAAAGCGACACGAGGGCCGTTGCCTTTTCAACTAGAAGGCAGCACGAAACCATCGTGTTCAGAACGTGACAGCCCGATCCGTCGCGATCTCAAGGTCAACAGCAAGGCAACCAAAAACCCAGGATGGTTACAGAGAGAGAGAGAGAGGAGAGAGAGAGAGAGAGAGAGAGAGAGAGAGAGGCTGGTTGGGGTGGGGAGAGAGCTGGGAGGGGCGGGGCGGGTCGGGTCGTTTTTTTTTTTTTTTTAATGGAAAGTTGTAACATATTTCAACGACTATTTATAGCCATTGACAATATTGAAAAACTGGCGGGAAAAATTCTGTCATTTTTCATGAAATATGTCAACGGCTATTGGGAGCCGTTGACATAAACAACATATGTCAATGATTGACTTCAGCAGTTGACATATGTTATGCTTATGTCAACAGCTCACAGTAGCCATTGACATAAGTTATGCTTATGTCAACAACTCACAGTAGCTGTTGACATAAGCTTAACATAGGTCAATGGCTACGATAGCCGTTGACATATGTTATGCTTATGTCAACAGTTCCTTGTGGTTGTTGACATATGTTTGTCTTATGTCAACGCCTCTAGTAACCATTGACATATGTTAAGCTTATGTCAACAACTATTCTCAGCCATTGACATATGTTGATCATATGTCAACGACCTCAGAGAGCTGTTGAAATATATCTTATATATCAATGGTTGTTTCTAGCCGCTGAGAAAAAGTAGTTGACAAATCTCACTTCTCTTGCAGTGAACTTTTAGTGTGTATAAAATGAATACATCCAACAAAGGTGTGCCACTTCAATTCAACTCCTTAGATTTGAAAAAATTAAGACGTGGATTTATTAAATGTCCTTATATATTCTTAAGGTGTCATTCCTTCATTATATGTGCCAATTAATTTTTGCACACAAAAAATTGTGCTTTATATCCTTCTTAGTTCAGTCACTACACATGCCGTCAGAATCTCCAAAGTTTTTTTGCACATGCCGTTCCAGTTGTCGTACACTGACTAATTAAGTTGCATGCCGATGTGGGTTTTAAGCAAGAGTCCAATGTTGGATGTGGACTGAAAACATGGAGGTCGTCTCACCCTCTATTGCCCTATAGCACTTTCTTAGATCAAGCTCTCTATAGGCCTACTAGTAACCCGAGTCAATACCTCAGATCACATACACGAGAACTCAACCTTAGATTTGATCTCATGCTCACAAAAATGTAGCATTTTGTGGCACCAAGATAGGAGAACATCCTTTAAGAGTAGAGAAGAAAATGGTGCTTTTATGGGTGTGTCTATCCTCACAGTAGAGAACCTCGCAGTTGAGTTGGAGGTTCATCTGCTTGCTGAGTTTGTCATGCTGTCATAGTGGGTACAACTGCAGTTGCCCTCGGACACTAATCTTTTTCCATCTTAACAGAAAGTGAATGAGCTAAATCTCCACCATAAATCGTGCGCTTCACATACCATGATATTCCAGAAGTTTCACTCTAGACTGGCATCTTTTTTTTTGACAATGTATACTATCTCATATGAGATACTTGTAAGGTGGACTTGCATTCAAAGACAACCAAGACTGAGAGAAGGATCATATGCTATTCTTGCAATGATCCGAGGGTTTGACACCTAGAAAGCCCTCCAAGTGTTGAACTATTGGACCGCCACACCACAGGTCTGAATCGAAAAGGTTAAAGAATAGTCTAATAATATAAACAATAATTTAAATAAGTATAACAAGTTCCGTACACTAAGCAAACGAATTATATACAACAAGTCTCAAATAAGTATAGGTATAAAAAAAATCACAGTTCTTAAGAGGCATATTATGAAGACTTGCAAAAAACAACTCTCACCACATTAGTACAAGAGCAGTCACGCTGACACCTCACACTACTGGCAGCACTCAATGCAACTAATCGCCACAACAATTGACAGGCACCGAGCCTCTATCTGAAGGAAGTAGGGGGGTGAGCCTCGCGAACAAGGCCCAGTATGGATAACTAGTCTCTATAGGCCAGAGCAGTAGGAACTCTAGAAAGAAGTAAACAACATGACTTGAAAGCAGTAACTAGGAAAATGACTACACTAGCTATTAGAAAATAGTGGAAACAGAACAACACCACGACCGCCAAACATGGTCAGGCCACCCAACTCCCGAGAACTAGCGGAGTCGGGTACTACGTGGAAGCAGACCATGGAAAGCACACTGAGACAGGAAGCTCACAGAAACCACAGAGTAACCACATGAGAACAAAATCTCACTACAAGCATAGCCAACTCGAACCTCCACGAGGTCAAGAAGCCACACTCACAAACAACCCAGACCTCGAGCACTCCATGAGGTCGAAAAACACACATGGATACCACTACGAACAACCACCACAGAACGGGATACGGAACTAAGGATGGGGTCCATAAGAGGCACACCAAGAGAACACTCGAGTCGGAAACCACCAGAGGCACACCGAGTCAGAAAAACACTCCACACCATCTCTTGGTACAACAACTGGAGATGGGAGCACACTTGCTCCATACCTCGAAACGACATCGAGGATGGAGCCCTAACTCAACACAGACCCACAAGTGTTGAACCACTCCTATATTTTACCCTTTTATTTTGGTGATAATAAAATTTATGTTTAATTAATATTATTAAAAATATTTAATATCATGTTTTTCTTAATAAATATAAATTTACATAATTATTTGAATATTAAATATATTTATTACCATGATTTTTCTAATAATAAATTAAATATCATGATTTTCTAATAAATATAATTTTATGACATTATTACCGTAATGATTTGCACTAAACACATAAATCGATGTCCATTCAATATATATCGATTTCAGTTCAAAGTGCCACATCTATTTGCTCTCATAAGGATTCCTTTGTACTCACACAGATTCCTTTGTAACTCACACAGACTCCTTTGTAACTCATAAGGATTCACTCTCTTAAGGAATCGATCTCATAAGGATTCGCTCTCTTAAGGAATCGATCTTATAAGGATTCGCTCTCAAGGATTCGCTCTCTTAAGGAATCGATCTCATAAGGATTCGCTCTCAAGGATTCGCTCTCTTAAGGAATCGATCTCATAAGGATTCGCTCTCTTAAGGAATCGATATCATAAGGATTCCTTTGTAACTCTCACATGGATTCCTTTGTAACTCTCATAAGGATTCCTTTGTAACTCTCACATGGATTCCTTTGTAACTCTCATAAGGATTCCTTTGTAACTCTCATGGATTCCTTTGTAACTCTCTTATCGATTCCTTTGTAAAATATGGATTTCACTTAAACATAGATTTATTTTATATTTCAAAATGTTTTTTGGCATCTAGTGAAAAAGTCAATATTCTTGATTTGTGTAATCCTTTATCTTTCTGACATGAGATCTTTTTGCTTAACTTTCTAGATCTCTTCTCTCCTGCCAACAAAAGAGAGATTACTTACCACTTCTGGGTGGCAACAAGAAACATAGATGTATGAGCCTTTTTGACAGAAACACTCTTTTATCTAAACACTTTCTTCTATGCTTGCAGACCTCGTAGACCACAAATTATCAGAAGAAAGAGAAGATGAGCAACGGCTAGAACTCCAACGGATTTATTCAAATTGCTCATATAAAAGATGAAGCAAGGCTGAAGAAGAACTGAGAGTTTTTCCTGAAGATCTTTTGAATGAGTGTACAACCAGTGAGGAACCTGAACTACAAATACACTCAAAGAAAAAGAGAGAAAGAGCCTGAGCCCAAGAAGAAGTGTTCAAGCATCTGAAGCACTGAAGCATTCAAGCTCCTTCTCCTCTCTCTCTCTCTCTCTGTGTGCATCTTGTAATCTGGGGGAGAGAGTCTTTTGCTGAGAGTTCTTTTAGTTGGTTTTTATTTGTTCCAACTCTCAGCTTTGTTCTTTCTTTTCTAAGAAAGATCTTTGACCGGCTGTATGACTGTATACAGTTGTTAACCTAGCTAGGGGTTAGTGTCTAGCAGAACCGCACTGGGGTTTGTACCAGGAGGTTGGCTTCTTTACCTGTAAGAGAAGTGGGCTGCCTTCTTGCCCGGGAAAGAGAAGAAGACCAGCTGGGGTGCTGGGTGTTGTAGTGTCCATAAGGGGGACTGTACCCTTGGTTAGTGAAATCCCAAGAAGTTGCATGGGGACTGGACGTAGGACTTCCATGTGGGAAGGGCCGAACCAGGATAAATCTCTTGTGTTATTTGTGTGATTGTTTATTTGCTTCCGCACTGCTACTCTTTATCACACTAAACTAACCAAACCTTCAAGTGTTAATTTCTGTGTTTAAGTTATATTGCAGATTTCAGAAAAACCTATTCACCCCCCCTCTAGGTTAGCTTGCTGCCGTACCAAAAGGGCCAACAAGTGGTATCAGAGCGAGGTTCTCTGATCTATCAAGAAGATCTAACGATCTTAGAGAGGATCCATGGCAGCTCAAGGATATGCTGAAGGTCAATCAGTCACCAGACCTCCATTCTTTGATGGAGAGGACTACCAATATTGGAAGATGCGAATGGAATGCTTCATTCGGGGCACAGTCTTCGATCTGTGGCAGGTAATAGAGGTAGGTGATTTTGTTGTTGTTCCTGTTCCAGGCACTACTACTATTACAATAGCTGATAAAAATAAACTATCTCTAAACTTTAAAGCTAAGAACTATTTATGTTGTGCTTTATCTAAAAAAGAATTTAGTAGAGTATCTGCATGTAAATCTGCTAAAGAAATATGGGATAAACTGCAGATAACTTATGAAGGAACAGATAAAGTAAAACAAACTAGAATAGATATTCTTGTCTCACAATATGAGCAATTTAAAATGTTTCCAAATGAAAATATCACTCAAATGTATAATAGATTTTCAAGTATAGTAGTTGGTTTAAGCTCTCTTGGTAAAACTCTTTCTAATGAGGAAATCGTTAGGAAGATACTTAGGTCTTAACCATTTCATGGACACCTAAAGTAACTGCTATTGAAGAGGCCCATGATTTAAACAAATTGTCGATTGAAAATTTAATAGGTTCTCTCATGGCACATGAAATAAATATGGAGCGACTATCTGAAAGCTCATCTAAGAAAAATGTACTAATGCTCTTAAAGTTGCAGCTGCTCCTTCCACTTCTTCTTCTTCTAGTTCCAAAAATGCAGATTCTGAAGACAGTGACGTAGATGAAGTACTGTCCAAGCTTCAGAAAATTCTCAAGAAGAAGAAAAATGGATCAAGAAGGATTCAAAAGAAAGAAAAGAAAGAAAAGGAACCAGTCTGCTATGAATGTAGAAAACCTGGACATCTGAGACCAGATTGTCCAAGGTTAAAGAAGAATGGTCAAACCGAAAAGCTCAAGAAGCAGCACAAGAAATTTAAAAGAAAAGCCATGACAGCTGCTTGGGAAAATGATGAGGCCACAAGCTCCGAAACATCAAGCTCAGAATCGGAGAAAGAGCAGGTAAATCTTGCCCTCATGGCAGGACTAGATGAGGTACATTCTGACTCATTTTTTGATTCTTGCACAGATTCAGGATCAGAATCTGAAGATTTAGATCATGTTTTTAATGAACATTATGATAAACACAAGGTTGTTGTAAAAGAATTGAAAAATATCAAGAACAACCTTACTTGTTTGGAAAACACTAATTCTGATCTTAAATCAGAAATGGAACAATTAGAAGATCAATTAAAAGAATGTAAAGGTAATAATTATCTTTTAAATGAAGATTTAAAAAGTAAGAATAATGAGAAGATAGAGTTAGAAGAAAAATTGAAAACTCTAACTGAAGAAAATCTTTATTTAAAAGAATCAGTTAGAAAATTAACTAAAGGAAAAACATCTTTAGCCCTATGCTTAAAAGGATCAAAATCTGGAAATGACAAACAAGGGCTTGGTTATACACCTCCAGAAAAAGGAAAACAAGTAATAAACTCAGGAAAATATCCTTTACCAAAATTTGTAAAAGAAACCAAAATGCCTCAGAAAAAGGAACCTGAAACAACCAAGCTTTATCAAAAGAAAAAGGTTTCTAAAAATTATGTTCAAATCATGCATCACAAAGGCAATAAGAACTGCAAAACAAATTATATTCATTGCTGCGCTCATTGCAATAAACTAGGACACACTGTGAACACCTGCACAACTAAGCACTTAGTTTGGATTCCTAAAGGTTATTTTCATGCATCTAACCATCAAGGACCCAAAAGATTTGGGTACCTACTTCTGAGTAGTTTATTTGTAGGATGGCCTTGGAGCATCAGGAACAAAGGATGCTCAAGGCACTGGTGACTGTCAGCTCTTCATCCATCTCATATCTGAAGAGGGAGTAGTCATTAATTTATTTTTAAATTTTAATATTACTAACAATTATTTACAAGTTTCATTCAGGTGGAGTCTCTCATTCAGGGGGAGTACAGACTAAGGAGGAGTTATTCATTTATGTCAATCATTGTTGAACCCCTCAATGGTAAGAATTTCTTTCACAAAGGGGAGAGAATGCAATGGTAAGAACCTTCCTTTTTGGTTTGTGACAAAAAGGGGGAGAGTATGCATGGTATGCATTATCTGTGAATTTTTTGTATTTTCTATGCTTTATGTATTTTTGTCAGAAAATCTCATAAATTTTGTCATCACCAAAAAGGGGGAGATTGTTGAACCACTCCAATATTTTACCCTTTTATTTTGGTGATAATAAAATTTATGTTTAATTAATTATTATTAAAAATATTTAATATCATGTTTTTCTTAATAAATATAAATTTACATGATTATTTGAATATTAAATATATTTATTACCATGATTTTTCTAATAATAAATTAAATATCATGATTTTCTAATAAATATAATTTTATGACATTATTACCGTAATGATTTGCACTAAACACATAAATCGATGTCCATTCAATATATATCGATTTCAGTTCAAAGTGCCACATCTATTTGCTCTCATAAGGATTCCTTTGTACTCACACAGATTCCTTTGTAACTCACACAGACTCCTTTGTAACTCATAAGGATTCACTCTCTTAAGGAATCGATCTCATAAGGATTCGCTCTCTTAAGGAATCGATCTCATAAGGATTCGCTCTCAAGGATTCGCTCTCTTAAGGAATCGATCTCATAAGGATTCGCTCTGAAGGATTCGCTCTCTAAGGAATCGATCTCATAAGGATTCCTTTGTAACTCTCACATGGATTCCTTTGTAACTCTCATAAGGATTCCTTTGTAACTCTCACATGGATTCCTTTGTAACTCTCATAAGGATTCCTTTGTAACTCTCTCATCGATTCCTTTGTAAAATATGGATTTCACTTAAACATAGATTTATTTTATATTTCAAAATGTTTTTTGGCATCCAGTGAAAAAGTCAAATATTCTTGATTTGCGTAATCCTTTATCTTTCTGACATGAGATCTTTTTGCTTAACTTTCTAGATCTCTTCTCTCCTGCCAACAAAAGAGAGATTACTTACCACTTCTGGGTGGCAACAGGAAACATAGATGTATGAGCCTTTTTGACAGAAACACTCTTTTATCTAAACACTTTCTTCTATGCTTGCAGACCTCGTAGACCACAAATTATCAGAAGAAAGAGAAGATGAGCAACGGCTAGAACTCCAACGGATTTATTCAAATTGCTCATATAAAAGATGAAGCAAGGCTGAAGAAGAACTGAGAGCTTTTCCTGAAGATCTTTTGAATGAGTGTACAACCAGTGAGGAACCTGAACTACAAATACACTCAAAGAAAAAGAGAGAAAGAGCCTGAGCCCAAGAAGAAGTGTTCAAGCATCTGAAGCACTGAAGCATTCAAGCTCCTTCTCCTCTCTTCTCTCTCTCTCTGTGTGCATCTTGTAATCTGGGGGAGAGAGTCTTTTGCTGAGAGTTCTTTTAGTTGGTTTTTATTTGTTCCAACTCTCAGCTTTGTTCTTTCTTTTCTAAGAAAGATCTTTGTCCGGCTGTAGGACTGTATACAGTTGTTAACCTAGCTAGGGGTTAGTGTCTAGCAGAACCGCACTGGGGTTTGTACCAGGAGGTTGGCTTCTTTACCTGTAAGAGAAGTGGCTGCCTTCTTGCCCGGGAAAGAGAAGAAGACCAGCTGGGGTGCTGGGTGTTGTAGTGTCCATAAGGGGGACTGTACCCTTAGTTAGTGAAATCCCAAGAAGTTGCTTGGGGACTGGACGTAGGACTTCCATGTGGGAAGGGCCGAACCAGGATAAATCTCTTGTGTTATTTGTGTGATTGTTTATTTGCTTCCGCACTGCTACTCTTTATCACACTAAACTAACCAAACCTTCAAGTGTTAATTTCTATGTTTAAGTTTATATTTCAGATTTCAGAAAAACCTATTCACCCCCCCTCTAGGTTAGCTTGCTGCCGTACCAAAAGGGCCAACAACAAGCACAGCGCAACGAAAAGAACAAGGCATCACGACTAAGTTCCATACCAATAATGCCCGTAGAAGTGTGACACATCTTGGCGACAGCCGTCGTGCAAGCTAGGGCGACAAATCAACACAAGGGGCACAACTACAAGAGAAAACATTATCATAACAACAACATCCATGCCACCGCCACTGGCAGTTGAGAGCGCGCATAGGCTACTCAGCGCTCGATAGCTAGCTTCTGCCTACAACCTCCCCGGAAGAGTGAGTTTAGTAAGCCACCTCAAGAACACCCTACAAGAACAACAACAACTGCAGCCTGGCCAAGCTGCCGCCTATGGTAGTAACAACTATGTGGCTTCAAAATCAATGCAGAGTAAGAATGTGAGAAATCAGACTAATTGGGCCACGCTAGAAGGAACCACACCAAAACCACCTCGGCATCCCGTCCTAGTCAAGAGAGATCTACAAACAACTCAACACTTCTGTCCAACCACCATTTTCCCCTCAGCTTCGAGAAAACAACTCAGCAAACTCGTAGTCTAGAGAACTCCCTCAATAGGTTATGACGATAGGGGTCCCGAGAAACGGCATCAACCCAACACACGGGAGAAGCCCTTAAGTGTAAAGCACTAGGTGAACAAAGAATAGGTGGGGTGACCATTAACAATCACACAACACAGTGGCTTCCAACCCACGATAAGCCTAGCAGACACAAGGCACGCACAGACACACCTTTTAGAACTCCCGTAAGGGCCGACAGCAAACATAGGCACACACACCACACTCAAAAACTAAGTAGGTCAAAAAGAAGTGTCTGTAGTATAGGCAGACAGAACTCGACACACCGACCTATCGCAATCAAGTTGCGACCACAGATGCGTTGCCTTGAGAGAGAAGAATGCGACAGACCATTCACAACCTAAACGCGACACAAATTAAGGCCATCGCAACATAGAAACAGAAGGTGATGACAGGGGTGTCACCATCAGATGATGAATGTGACGAACTGACCTGTCATGTTCCTCATCTGAAGGTGAAGCCTATTGGTAGAACAACCTCTAAGGCTGACACCCACACCCCAAGCCAAAATCAGAGGAACCACCACAAGAACTAGCTAAAGACTGAGTGAGGAACATGACTAACCAAAACTAATAAGGAAAACGACATTGGGTCGTGACACAAACCCCATCGGTAGGAGCCAAACAAAGGAAAAGGCATCGACAATGGGTCGCGACACGGACCTCGTCGCTACTAGGTAGTGACAGTTCGACCCATCACACTTTTCTTTTAAATTTTTGTTGAAATACCTGAGTGAAAGTCCCTTTAGGAGAGTCAACTTTCCCTTCTTCTACTGCTTCTTTCTCTTGTACCACTACTACTACTGGTGCTGATGCTGCTACTTGTTTTGTTGTATCTACTGCTATTAGTTGTTCTGTTGTTTCTACTGCTACTAGTGGTGGTTTTTCTGTAGGCAATGTACTACTCTGTATAGAAGTACTGCCTTTATTATGATGATAGATAAACTAAAGAACATATCCTTCAACTGTTGCATTTCATCAGACATTAAGCCAACCGTTGCATTAGTTGATGGAACTGCATCTGGATGATCCTAATCATCTCATGTTTCTTCATAAAAAATTGTACACATCATAAATTCACTTTCCTCCATTGGTCTCCCCTAAGCCCATGGTTGTTGAGAGGGTCTACAAGTCTCACAGGTGAGGGAGGAATGTGATGGTGTTGTGGCTGCTCTTAATATTTCATCAATGGGCATGCTAGGTTGTGCTGGTGTAGCATATTCTTCTATGATTGTTTTTCACTTCATGTCACTATTACTTGGGCAATTATGTCTTGAGGAATTTTGTTCCTGCTCCTCTACTATTGGAGTTGCCACTCAACTCTCTCAGCTTAAACATCTGCTGCTAGAACTAGTGGAGCAACTGGAAAAACATTTGAAATATCAACAAATATTTCATGAAAGTAGTCTGCCACAAGATCCTTAGTCCAAATAGTTTGGGATTTGTCCACTAAGGTGTAATTGACTTCTCCTTAGTGTGGATAGCCCAATACTCTCCTTCATCTAAGTTGTAATCTTATTTGCAGAGCAACTGTTCATCTTAAATAAGACTGTCATTATTGGTCCATAAGGAAATGACTCATTTAAGTTCAGGGACCCAATCATCCTTCTATTTATTACTGATACTATATTCACAAGATGCCTTTGAATAGCCCAAAACAACAGATTTTCATTCTTGGAGGAGATGGATGAGTGTGTACCTTCCTTTGGAGTGACATGTTAGTGATGATGGCATGCAATATTCTCTTCTCAACCACCACGGTTGATCAACAAGCCTTTCTTATGAATATCCTCTTTGGTTCCAATGATACCCAATCACTATCTTTCCAAAGTGACCACATCACTATCCCTGTGACCAATCTTTGGACATTCTAAAACTTCTACAAGAATATCTTTAAAAACTTTAATCTTCTTTCCTTTTACACTAGCTTCCAAAGTCCCATCTTCTGTAATATTTAAGGTAACAAAAAAGCGAAAATCCCTATGTTCAAACAAAGAGTCAACCCATTGACTTACATGAGCATGGCCACCGCCTCCTCACTCCATGCCACTACAACGCCGCCAATCTACATTTCCCTCAAGATCACACCCATCATACTAAGATGGGAAGGGGGAGTTGTCTCACACCATGAGGGGAGGAAGAAAGGAGAAAATAGAAATAAAAAAGGCTCCGGCCAGCTTTAAGCCCTCAGATCTGAGAACGCGACATGTCAGACATCGTGTTCTCAATAAAACATGACAACCACCTTGTCGCCTTCTCAAAAGTTCCATAGGAGTTTCTAATAGGCCGTCAGCCACCATAATATGTGATCCCAAGAGCACATGACACCTGCCATGCCGCCTCCTCATACATGCAGTCAGACATGTGGCACACAAGCCACAAACAATGTGAATGTGACATAGAGACTGTCGCCTTCTCAACCAGATCACTTCATGTTCAGAACATGACCCCTCGATCCGTTGTAATCCCAAAACTAGTGCCAAGAGAGGCAAAACTAGCTTAGGAAACTCAAGTTGTTACATTCTAACCAACATAAAAGACATTTTTTTTCTTGAAACTATGGACCAAAACTCGGTCGTGGATAAAACAACCCAGGGGCAAGAGGCCACTAATCTCATCTCAACTTCCCGGTGGCTGCAACCACGACATAATCGCATATGGAGTGTCCAACCAGATAATCGACAACTCACACAACACACACCAAAGAGGTGCGGAGCACCTAATCAGCTGTTGGCAACTCCACAAGTGCGACACGTAGCATATCGACCAAAATGCAACTATTGCGTCCAGCAGTTAGTAACTGGCTCTGTTTTCAACACAACATAACAGAGGACATAGTTACTGATGGAAACCCAGATAAAAACGCCTGCGAACCAACCCCAAAGGTTGAAGGAATGGCCCCCGCGGCAGCAATGGCTAGCATTGACACACAGCCAAACAGGAGCCCGGAAGGAAGACCCGAGCCTAAGTGGAAGGACGCATGTAGAGGAGCCCTCGACGTGTGTAGAACGGCGTCCACCAGCACACTCGACCACAATAGACCATCCTCGTGGGCTGACAAGGACACTGGACTAATATGGAGCTATAGAAACTAGAAACTACTCACTCCACAAGGATAACACTTCGCGACAAAAGCTAAAAAGACATGAGATTAGACCAAAACTAAGAAACTCAAGACATTGACGACTCCACGATCAGGCACTAGCAAACTGATAGGCCTCGCTCCCCCACATCAGAAAAAGATAGGAGACTCTACTATTGGCTTTAAGGCCCACTAATGAGACCACAATCAGAAATGATGGGTTGGCATCACACCCACCATGCTTGTACAATGTCAAGAGTGGGTGCCACCAAGCCAACCATAGAAAAGCACTCCACCACAAGAAACGAGGCAACTGCAAAGGTCGAGGACAACAAGTCGACCCTAGGAGAACCTACACCAAAGCAGGGTACCACAACTAAACACAATCACTTTCCAAGTGAGAGGGAAAACCTAAACACAGAACACGACCAAAGCCGAGAATACCACTGATAGGGCTACCTAGACAAGGCAAAGTAGCAATCCTATAGTAGTAACGGTACAACCATAAGGCACAAGCTAGCAAAAGTGTCACAGAGATGAAAAGGTCAACGCCTCCAACGCCAAGCGAAGTCACGAAACAACGCACGAAATCCATGACAAGGCATGCAGGTATAACACACGGTGCTAGCACAAGCATCAAAAGCCACCCAAGGTACGACACAATGTAACAAAGTCACCAGACGACACAAAACTGAACACTCAAGCACAAGAACACGACGCTACTACAAGCACTGAAACCTAGCAAGGTGGAGCACGCACAACCGCACCAACACCCCCAAAATGACATAGTGCCTACAGGAGGGGACTCTCCACTAGAGACTCAAAATAGAACAACGTAGAAACCTACAAGCCTCAAGAGTGCAGCAATCATGCCAGCTCCTAGAAGCACACCACATAGAGCACCGTCTCCACCACATCGAATAGAGAGGGGGTAGCACCACGAAAATCTAAACAATAAAGATAATAACAGGGTTAAAAAAAAAAGGTTAAGATATCAAAGGGAACTAATTTATATATAGACTAATATGTTAAACCATTAAATAACGAGTAAAATGAACTTATTAGGTCAATATTGGTACTAATAAAGAGAAATAATGTTGGAAATTCGTAATAACCCCACACCCAATGGTAACATGGGTCATTTATGTCCCAACATGAGCAATTTGGGCCATAATAGGTGTCTAACTCTAATCCCATTATGTGAACATGAATTTTCTCTCTAACACCTTCCCATTCTTTTTCCCCTTGCCTCTACATTGACCCATAGGAACCAAAGAGATGGAAGCGATCAAAGGTTGGTAATCTCGGGCACAAATTAACAAGGCATGTGCCATCTTGTAGTTCATCAGTCTACTTTCACATGAACCTAATTTCCCTATTTTCATGGAGCATGTTGCATGTATTAAGCATTTTTTTATCATTGCATAGTTTTAGCGGTATTTATGTTCATCTCTTAATTCACACGTCCTAGGTCACTTTGATCCAAACCACAACTGTAATGTTCTACCTCATGTTACAGTAACTTTTATGTTGTAAGTTTCATCTAAAAATCAAGAGAACCCAATATATAAGTCAAAACATGATCATAGGATGTTTCTGTATGTCTTTGGGTAAAGTTCTCTAATTCAAGTCCAGGGCAAACGACTTGAATAAGAGTATCGTTAACACATCCTTACGAGTAGACGTGACTCTGTTGAAACGCATCGTGATAGTCTCACGCAATTTAGGCCTAGCTCTGTTTCATCGTAAGCATCAAACTGTGTGTCGTCTTGTTTTCAATGTCAAGTTGATATGCATCCAATATACATGACATGGTTTTGTTCTTCTTCCTGCCTCTATATTTTCATGCTTGTTTTGAATAGATTGTAAAGGAGTCACCAAAACGTGTCATACCCCATTGACGTAATTCTGCAGCCCATATGAATGCGTCCTTCTATCGTGACGTGATTCACCTGTTAACGCATCGCCAAACCCTGACGCGATTTAGACACGTCTATCTACCCTAATGCGATTTAAGCCAGAGTCTATCTTACATCTCGTAGCCTAGTTTGCATGATTTTAACATTGAATAAAAGCATCATCTGTGTCTGATGAGATTTACTAGCCTTCTAGAGACTGTTTTCTATCATGTCAGTCATGTTTAGTGTCTTGTTACAGTTAGTTAAAGTTACATTATGCCCAAAAGAATTCAACCCATGTAAAAGCTTTAATAACTTGAAAGTGATTCTAATTACTCTTAATTGTCTTGATTGATCACTTCATCATATGATTGCGAAATTCTAGCTTGTTGATCTAGCTTGTTATTAAACTTGAATCTCATGTCCTTAATATGTACAAACTCATGTTAGTACATCATGCATATTGTTCTTCCACATGCTATCATGTTAATGTTTTAAACCAATGGCTATTGTGACATCGTTGGCACGTCTTTCACTTACAGACTTGCACTATAGGTAGTCTTTCTTGACAATTTGGAATCCTTATGATGAGATATTCCTTCTGGTGGACTAAGGACCTTTACGTTAAGACCTATGTAAGTCTCCGTACTCTGTGGATTCCCTCATGGGGACCGAGCTGGTTGTACCATTAAAGTTTCTTAGAGATAGTGTGCACTTCCTTTCTCGTCTAATTTCTCATAGAATGTGATTCTATACACATGCAACCAAGTCATTAAAGTAAAGATTGAACGAAATGAAATTAAGTCATTATGCTGCTAAATTTCTCTCTTACATATCACTCTCTTGAAATCATGTTCATTAGATTTGTTACTCTTGAAACCTATTCGTTGGACATGATATTATACTATTGACATTCTTAAAATTCATGAAATTAGCGATGCTTGACTGTGCTATCTACATTTAAAATAGTGAGATGTTAGATTGGGCACGGTAAGTGTCCAAGGGCTACAATCTAGTTCCCTCGACAGAGAGTAGGAAATATACTGTTGACTATGGGGTATAATGATATTGGGGTTGCATCTGCACTGTGAGTATGTGCATGTGTGAATGTTATATACATAAACCACATTATAGGTGTTCATGGTGTGCATTCCAAGGTGGCATAGATCCTTAATGTACATTATGACTCTTGACTGATTATTATTACATGCTAAAAGTTCTTGCTTATTACATGGTTGCTTGCTTTCATGATATGGCCATCTTGTGTTCTTGTAAACTATTGCTCTCTCGATCATTCTTGCTCACATTTCATGCTTAACCTCAGTACGTGAGTGTTCTTACTACTTCATCATACTCTTGTTATCATGGCACTCTCTTTCTATTTATGTTTTACTAGATTTATCATGCATGTCAGTATATTTAATCTTACTCGTGCCTGCCTAGTTCTAAAAACATTAATAACTTATATTATTTCCCACACATTGAGTTATAAATCCTACTGGGTGAGTTCGCTCATACCTACCTTCTCAACATTTTAGGATACCAAAATAGATGAGGAGGAAAACCAAGACTATACTGGGATGATCAAGAGTGAAGAGTGCTCTACAAGATTTAGTGAATGAGTCATAATGTCTTGGTGTCATGGTATCTTAGTTTCAGCATTTGAGAATACTAGAATAATGTTGTGACGACCCGACCTCTCGGACCCCCGCCAGGGACCCCAAAGTTCGCGCCGCCACCCACTGATCCGAAGACCCAGAAGGGTTAGAAGAATAGTCTAGAGAGATATGTACTGAGTTTAAATAACTATAACAGAATATAAGATGTACAATGTGTCCCCAAGTAAAAGCACAGGTACAAGAAGAAATGTGCAATCCTTAAGGAGCATACCTCGAGAACTTGCAAAGCACATGTAACGACCCTCCTTATACCGTACGGTTATACCAACCCACATCGTATAATGAACGCGCAACAGTGGGACATTTACCCAACAATTGTACAATTAGGCTGAAACATACACAAATATATATCACATGACAGCAAAAATGAAATAACTGGAAAGTAACTCTTATTTCATCATAATTATTTATACAAGTCTATATAAAAGAAGGAAAGTAATACTTCATAACGAGAATTTCAATTATTACATTGTCCACATAAGACTACGCGCTGTCTTTTGTTACATACTATGAAAGAAAAATACAATGTTGAATCCAAGACAAAAGTCTCCTACTCCCGCTCCGAGTCGCTCCTAACGATCTCCTCGGAAGAAGTAGAAATGTTTGCACCTGTACGCCGAAAGAATAAGTCCAAAAGAACTCAACAAGTAACTCCAACCACACTAAACATACATACATCACATGACTTTTCACGTTCTCATGCTACCCCATTTCATATAAAGCATGGATTTGATAATGTTTCAAAATCTAAACATGATTTCTTCTACACATGCTACACATGATAAGTGATTTATAAAAAATTTACAATGACTTAAACCTACTTTACCACATATTAAACTAAATCCATTTAACTCCATTCACAT
>JACBKR010001890.1:0-43454 GCA_014218235.1 Colocasia esculenta | reverse complement strand
TGACTCTATGAGTGATCAGGTTCTTTTACTATGAGCTTGTCATTGAAACTCTGTGGCCATTAATATGAATAGGTTGGTCGGCACATCGTGGGACTCCGGTCCAAAACTTGATATAATGCCTGTGCAATAGGGCCTGTCCGGTCAGGGGGAAGAGCGCCCAACGTACACTTGTTAACCGAGGGAGTATGGACTCTTGGTGCTTGGCATAACACATCTGAATGCAAGATTGTGAATTGTGCCACCTGTTGACTTTGATAAGTTGACTTGACATGATATGATAAGTTTGTCTTGTGAACACATGAACTCTGTTGAATATGGCCAATCTCTTCTGACATGATTTTAAATCTTGAATTATCTGTCCATTGTATATGGAACTCGACAATGATCTGATATGATATCCGTTCTACTTTGCTATTCAACTTGTTAGAAAAGCATGCATTGTCAGCATACTCATCAGCATATCTGCCTATATAAAATGTTAATCATGTATACTAGTGCCGCACGTGATTGAGATATAAATCCTATTGAGCTAGTTCGCTCACCCCTATCATCCTGCCTTTTTCAGGTAGTGATGAAGAACCCGTGGAGTCGGATGGGACTGGGCAAGAGTGACGAGCACCCGTCCTAGAATAGATGACAATTTAGAAATAGAAATTTGAGTAGTAGTCTATGTAATAGTGAAACTTTGTGGAAGTTTATTTGAATGATGGACCTTTGGTTAATTCTCTTATGTGAGGTTGTATCTAGTTGAATGAAAAGAATTAAAGTATACTAATGATGACCATATTATAGTCTTGAATGTGTCATTACATTTGACTGTGACTCTGCACTATTCAACTGTATACGCCGGTTTGTATCGTTCACGTCCCCCGGTATTTATTCCGCTGCTAAATATTCGGGGGCGTGACAGTTGTGTTGCCCAGCCTATTCGCCATGTGCTTGGCACTTGAGGGCTTGTCCAGTTCAGAGGTTGTCTCCATTTCCTGGGAACCCCATCCTCGTGAGCCTGTGAGGGAGAGTACTCCGGGCTACGAGCGTGCTTGAGTTGGCAGCCCACGTGAGCGGACTCTGGAGCTGGGGGAAAATGAGGTTTGGACAGCGGCGCTGAGTCGTTTGTAGAGCTCTCTTGTCTAGGTCTGGGACGCCAAGGGGTTCGGAGTGCTTTCCAGGCGCAGACAAGACAGTCCCTTGTCTCACTGCCTCTCTCTGTTGGTTCAGGATCCACGTAGTGGTGTCAGGTGTGAGGCCGCAGCTTGGCCAGACTGCGGTGTTGCGTGTGTTGTGTGTTTCTGTGGCGGCTCTGTCTCACCCTTGCGCGGGGGCGGAGCAAGAACTAGGCTAGCGAGCAGAGCGTGCGGACTACGGGTCCCCTCTTGGCTGCTAGCGGCGGTTGGCCTGGGTTGTTGTTGTTGTGACAGCGTTTTCCTCACGACGTTTCGAGTGTTCCTCGTTGCCCTAGCTTGCACAGCGGTTTTAGCCTGGCTGTGCTTAGCTCCCGTGGGCATCGTTGTAGCAACCCGGAAATTTTAGTTATATAAAGAATTCAAAAAATAGAAATAAATAAATTCCAAGTATGTAAAGCATCGCATCATTATCATACGTACTATGACAAGTCGAAAAAAAAAAACGTTAACACGGAAATACAACGCAATCAAAAATTTAAATAAAAGTGTTGGAGGGACTTCCAACATTATATGTTAATGACCCAATATCATAATTGGGTCAATGGACATCATTTGGCCCAATTATTCATGGGTAAATTGAGTTAAATGGGGATGCAATCATGTATTCTTGGCAACCCAAATTCGTGCCTATCTATGGTGGGAGGTTTCCTAAAGCCTCACACACTCTATGGGAGGAAGAAATCCTCCCTAAATAGGAAACTAACAAGCCAAACTGCAACCCAGCTTTCTAGTTACCAAGGACTCCTAAAAACACCATGGTTGCTTAAATACTCTTCACCAAACCTTAGGGACGAGTTTAGAACTTGCTGGGGTTGTGTGGACGAGTTCTTGGTGGGTAGGGCTGGATCTGTGGATCGACCACAAGAAGCTCATCTTCTTCCTTGTTGCGTCTGCTGCGACCTGCAAGACGGTCATCTTGAAATCGACCAAAGGTAGGTCAAACCAAACCAAACCTTGCAAGGCTTATACCCCTAGAAAGAGGGTCAGTCTACATTCTAACCCAGGTGGAATGCCCAATTTCATGCAGTGTACACGGAGCAGTAAGCATTTTGCCTCCAAGTTGTCTGAACATGGGTTTTCTGGGAAAATGAGACTTCTTCAAACCATAAGGTAGGTTTTCTCGGGCCAAACCTTAATATATCCTATACCAATGTGTAGAACATCAAGTTAACTTTCGTTCCACTGGTTTCATCAAATTCTATTAGTATTTTGAGTTATAAGTGTTCTTCCAAAGTCGTGCACTGTTAGAGATTTCCCGTTCTTCTTATTATGCACATGATTCGAGACCTAATTTGACTAAACTTCCTTCACTAAAGTTCTTAGTCTTGCCGTTATGATCATCTTTTATGTTGAAAGTTTTGTCCAAAAGTTTTTGGTTAGAGAGGTATAGGCATGGGAAGAGAGTTACTGCATGATACTGTGATTTCGGGCTACACTTGACTTTTGTTCTTCATATGTTTTCTTAGGATTCAAGACTGAATTAGATAAATCCCCAACATCAAAGTTCTTATACTAGTGTTTTCGTCATCTTTGTATTGAACGTTTTGTCTAAATGTCATTAGGTAGAGAGTTACAAGAGGGGAAAGTGAATCGCTACATGAGATGTGTTTTGGGTTACACTTGACCATATGTTTTGTTCTGGAAGGGCCTCTAGTGTCAACATTACCGCATCTAGTGTCGACACCCTGTCCCAAAACAGCCCAAAAAGTGTTCTGGGAAGGCCTCTAGTGTCGACACTACCTCATCTAGTGTCGACACACTGTCCCAGTTGACCCAGAAAGTTTATGGGAGCTGATCTAGTGTCGACACTAGTTGATCTAGTCGACACACTGTCCCATATTGGCCAGAAGGTTTTCTGGAAGCTGTCTCTAGTGTCGACACTACTTGATCCTGTGTCGACACTACTTGACCTTTTTGCCTTGTATTTGAAGCACTGTGTCGACACTACTTGATCCTGTGTCGATACTACTTGACCAGTTTCATTATTTTGCCTTGGGATTGAAGCATGGTGTCGACACTACCTTTGCAAAATATTGCATGTCTTGGGCCTGATCATTACATGATGTCTACTTAACGGCTTAAAAGTGTTTAACCCATTGAAAAATCCTTAATTACATGAATATTATTCTAATTGCTTTTTTTAATGAAATGATCATACATGAAACTTGTGATTTACTCTTGTACTATTCTAGCTTGTTTTAAATGATAAATATTGTCTTAAAATCTTGTAAACCCACATTTAGTAAATGCATTATTCGTTGCATGCCATCATGTTTAGTGTTTTCAAGAGGTTGAGACGACGGATTGTGAATTGACACGCGTACATCACTACACACCTATACATCTAGGGCGTGCACTTCCTTCTCTTCTTGTTCGGTGAGCGTGAATCACAATCTAGACTAAAACCATTAATGTAAACATGAACTAAATTATAATTTGTACCGTTCTGCTGTCGAATTTATCTCTTGACCACTGTTCTCATGAAATCATGTTCTATTACTTGTTCCATCCTCATCATGAACATGACATTACACATGCTTACTTATTGAAACTCTCATTGGCCATTATTAAGACTGTGGGTATCTACATTTAAAATTTACATGAGATGCTGACGGGCACGGCGTCGTCCAAGGGCTCCAATCTAGCCCCAATGACGGCGAGTCATAGATATACTGTAAACCATGGGGTATAATGATTACTGGCGTTGCATCTGCGCTGTGAGTACTTTCTTACTTGTTGAATGTTAGATACATAACCACATACACGGCGGACTTGTGCACTCTTGGTGGATCTTTCCTGGTGTACATTAGTGTTTACGTGCCTGATTAGTGTTATTTGATCGTTCTTGTGCAATCTTGGTTGCTTGCTTGCGTGATATGGCCATCCTGCATTTATTGCATCTAGTGATATCTTGCGTTATTGTAAACTATTGACATCAAGTGAAATCTTGCGTTCTTGTACAAAGTGATCTATTGCTGGTTCTCTCTTGTTATATCATTCCAGATCTTATTCTATCATGATCACTCTATCTAGCTTGTTTCTTGCATCATGTTTTAAAACTTTTATTCGTACATGCATATCATGACATTCATCGTGCTTACCTAGCTCTAAAATGTTAATCACTTATATCATTACCGCACATTGAGATATAAATTCTACTAGGCTAGTTTTCTCATCCCCTATTTTACCCAATCTAGGTGACTATGAAGTTCAAGAGGAAGGCAAGTCGAGGATGGGAATGCGTCCGAGTGAACCGCATCCAAACATGAGTCTATCTATAGTTAGTTTATTTTGAGGTTAGAACAATGTAGTAGGAGAAGTGAGGTATTATGTACTTTTGCTTTTATTGAGCCTTAGTCCTGTATTAGTTTATCTGAGACAAATATGAGATTGAATACAATTTATATGAGTTCAAATTTGGGCCCTATTATGATGTTGTGTTAATACACATTTAGCGCGTGCTAGCTAGAGGCTATTTGCGACTGTCACGTCTTGGGATATCGACTTTAATTAATCAATAATATCCGCTGCGAAATTCTCGGGACGTGACAGTTTAGTGTTATCAGAGCCTAGGAATACCAAATAGGATATGTCTCAGGAATAGGAGATACCTATGGAACTAGGTCATGAAAATTAATATAACCTGGTGAGAATGAGTAGAGACAGGGAATATGTTAGAAAGAATAAAACCCTACCCATTAACTCTTATAATGTATCTGGAGACATTAATTGGTTTCAATCCTTTTCTCAGGGGATCCTCATAACACCTCACACAACTGCAATGGCTCGCAACCAGTGGCAAGCTATGCAAGACACTGTGGCTGGACTTACGCAGGCCCTGCAAAATGTAGTTTAGGCAGGAAATCAGGCTGCAGCTGCAAGGAATAGAGCCGGTGATCTGCACCAGAATTTTAGGAGTTTAAACCCTCCTCGTTTCTCTGGATCCCTGACCTAGATGAGGCAGAAAATGGCAAGAGGAGATAGAAAGGATTTTCCAAGTAATGCAATGCACCAATAGAGAGAAAGTGGTACTGGCCACTTTCCAATTTACTAAAGATGCTCGAGCATGGTGGAAGGCCACCTCGGCCCACCTGCCAAACTTAGCTGAACTAGAGTGGGCCGGATTCCTGGAGATATTCGGGGAAAGTATTTCTCTGAGAGAGTCAAGGAGAAGAAGGCAGCAGAGTTTGCCGCACTAAAACAGAAGGGATGTCTGTGGCTGAGTATGAGGCTCAGTTCGCACGACTTGCAGTATATGCCCCACATTTGGTGGGAACAGAAAGATTAAAGGCTAACCGTTCATGGACGGGCTCATGCCCATGTTCATTGAAAGGCTCGGACCACACAATATTCAAACTTACACGGAGATGGTCCAAAGAGCTCAGCTGGTAGAAGACACCATGGCCAAGGTAGAGGGCATGAGGGGCAAGGACAACTCCAAGCCGGTCTTCGTCAAGAAGGGAGCACCTAATATTGCCCAAACATTCACAACAACAACAAAACAAGAGGCCGAATACGGAAGAGATGCTGCGGGAGACAAAAGAGTTGAAATAGAAGGTAGGCAGTTGGCTGAGAACTGCAAATTTTGTGATAAACCAGACACCGAGCGGAGGAATGCTGGAGAAGCTCGGGGCATGTTTGAGATGTGGTGGTCGTGACCACCGTATTCCTGATTGTCCAATGGAAGGACCAACCAGGTAGAGCTCAGAATGCACCACGGCGTCAGAGACGCCTTAATGCTATCATAGAAGCCGACTACCCAAGGAAGGGGGTATGGTGGAAGGTACCATTTCCATACACTCTCAACCTGCTTTGTGCTTATTGATACTGGAGCTGCATATTCGTTTATTTCCACCACATTCGCTGCAACTCTACCTGTCAAACCTGTACCCTTGAAATCCAGGATCACTGTAGCCTCTCCACTAGGCTCAGAATCTGAACTCACTCACTACTTTCCAAAATGTGAAACTTTAATTGGAGGACAAAATCTCCCTACCGACCTTATTGCTTAGACATGAGGGGTATGATGCCATTTTTGGTGTCGATTGGCTAATTGAATATGATGCCGATGTAAACTGTCGCCATAGGAGGGTCACTTTTAAGAGACCAAACCTTCCAACTCTATCACTACTTGGCACCCGTTATCCAAAACACCTATCTTGATATCCTCCCTAAAGGCTTCTAAGCTGATCAACCAGGGTTGTGATGCTTTCCTAGTTTCCGTCTTGGCAACTGAAAAGAAGAAAACCAAACCTAGAAGACATTCCAATAGCCAGAGACTATCCTGATGTATTTCCAGAGGAATTACCTAGTATACCACCTGAGCGGGAGGTAAACTTCACCATTGAGTTACTCCCCGGGGCAGCCCCTGTTTCAAAGGCTACGTATCGTATGTCCCCTGTTGAATTGCAGGAGTTGAAGAGGCAGATCCAAGAATTGCTAGATCAGGGTTTTATCAGGCCTAGCACATCCCCGTGGGGAGCACCAGTGCTATTTGTTAGGAAGAAGGACGGAACAATGAGGCTATGCATTGATTACCGTCAGTTAAACAGTTGACAATAAAGAATAAGTATCCACTGCCCCTCATCGATGAGCTGTTTGACCAGATATCCGGTGCACAATATTTCTCCAAGATAGACCTAAGATCAGGCTACCATCAACTAAGAATAAAGGAAGGAGGATATTCACAAGTCTGCATTCCAGTAGATATGGTCACTATGAGTTCGTAGTCATGCAGTTTGGTTTAACCAATGCTCCAGCGGCTTTCATGCAACTATGAACAATATCTATAGGCCATACTGGACCAGTTTATAGTGGTGTTCATTGATGACATCCTTATTTACTCCAAATCCAAAGAAGAACATGAAGAACACTTGCGACCCGCAGGTAAACTCAAACCCCTAGAAATCCGCATGGAAATGGGAAGGGATAGGGATGGACTTTATCTTTGACACCCAAATCAAGAGGTGGATTCGATGGTATCTAGGTATAGCGACCGCTTAACTAAGTCAGCTCACTTCTTGCCAGTGAAGAACAATGTTCAGTAGACGTTCTGGCTGCATTGGATGTGAAGGAAATAGTCAAACTACATGGAGTACCGGTGTCTATCGTGTCTGATAGAGACCCTAGGTTACATCCCACTTTTGGAAAGGACTGCATTACTCTTTGGTATCTAAACTAAACTTTAGCACGGCTTTCCATCCACAAACAGATGGACAGACGGAGAGAACCAACCAGGTCATTGAAGATATGCTTAGAGCATGTGTCCTAGATTTTGGAGGTAGCTTGCACGAACACTTATCTCTGGTGGAGTTCGCTTACAATAATAGTTATCAAGCTAGAATTCAAATGGCACCATTTGGAGCACTCTATGGCAGGAGTTGCCGATCTCCAATAGCTGGTATGAAGTCGGCGAAAGACAAATGCTGGGACCCGAGATGATAAGGGAAACCACAGAGAAGGAAAGCTTATTAAAGAAAGAATGGCAGTGGCACAGCAAAGACAAAAGGATTATAAGATAAAAGAAGGAGAGACCTGGAGTTTCAGGTGGGTGAACATGTATTCTTAAAGGTGTCTCCAGGCCGTGCGATCAGACATTTTGGCATTAAAGGCAAGTTGTCACCAAGGTTTGTCGGGCCTTTCGAAATTCTTGAAAAGAGTCGGCGAGGGGCATATGTCTCGCTTACCACCACAAATGGACGGAATACACAATGTGTTCACATATCCATGTTGAAAAAGTATGTACGAGATCCATGGCATGTTATAGAATACGAGCTTCTGGAATTCAACAAAGACGGAACATATCGGAGAAGCCAATTAAGATCGTGGACCGGGAACTGCGCCACTAAGGAACAAGGTTAGTCCACTAGTAAGGGTTAGATGGAATCAACACATGGATGAGGACGACACGTGGGAAACCGAGGAAGCAATGCGCAAAAGATACCCGGAGCTATTCACAAGTAAGTACATCTCACTGTACAATAATTCCTATACATGAATTTGGGGACCAAATTTTCTTAAGTGGGGGAGGGTGTAGCACTCCGGAAATTTTAGTTATAAAGAATTCAAAAAATAGAAATAAATAAATCCAAGTATGTAAAGCATACGCATCATTATAATACGTACTATGACAAGTCGGAAAAAAAACCGTTACACGGAAATACGACGCAATCAAAAATTTAAATAAAAGTGTTGGATGGACTTCCAACATTATAGTTAATGACCCAATGTCATAATTGGTCAATGGACATCATTTGGCCCAATTATCAAATAAAGCTAGAAAATGCAGGGAAAATTCGTAACTCTAAATAGGCTGAATTAGAAAGAGAGAAATTGAGTTAAATTGGGATGCAATCATGCATTCTTGGCAACCCAAATTCGTGCCTATCCATGGTGGGGGTTTCCTAAAGCCTCACACACTTATGGGAGGAAGAAATCCTCCGTAAATAAAAAACTAACAAGCCAAACCGCAACCCAGCTTTCTCAGTTACAATAGGACTCCAAAAAACCATGGTGCTTAAATACTCTTCACCAAACCTTAGGGACGAGTTTTAGAACTTGCTGGGTTGTTGGACGAGTTCTTGGTGGCTAGGGATCTGTGGATCGACCATAGAAGCTCATCTTCTTCCCTGTTGCGTCTGCTGCGACCTGCACAGACGGTCATCTTGAAATCGACCAAAGTAGGTCAAATTAAACCAAACCTTGCAAGGTTTATACCCCTGGAAAGAGGGTCAAGTCTACGTTCTAACCCAGGTGGAATGCCAAAATTCAATGCAGTGTACACGGAGCAGTAAGCTTTTCTCCAAGTTGTCTGAACACGGGTTTTCTGGGAAAACGAGACTTCTTCAACCCATAAGGTAGGTTTTATCAAGCCAACCTTAATATATCCTATACCAATGTGTAGATCATCAAGTTAACTTTCGTTTACCACTGGTTTCATCAAATTCTAATGAATATATTTTGATTTATAAGTGTTCTTCCAAAGTCGCGCACTGTTAGGGATTTTTTCGTTCTTTATATTATGCACATGATTCGAGACCGAATTTGACTAAACTTCCTTCACAAACGTTCTTCTAATTGAAGTCCCGATCATTGTTTGTTGGAAGTTTTATCCAAAGGTCTTTGTTAGAGAGTTATAGGCGTGGGAAGAGAGTCACTGCGTGATACTGTGATTTCGGGCTACACTTGACTTTTTATTTTTCATATTTTCTCGGGATTCTAGAGAACTAGATCAAACCCCCAACATCAAAGTTCTTCTACTAGTGTCCTAGTCATCTTTTGTGTTGAACGTTTTGTCTAAATGTCATTAGTTAGAGAGTTACAAGAGGGGAAAGTGAATCGCTCCATGAGATGTGTTTTCGGGTTACACTTGACCATATGTTTTTGTTCTGGAAGGGCCTCTAGTGTCGACACTACCTGAACTAGTGTCGACCACTGTCCCAAAACAGCCCATATAGTGTTCTGGGAAGGGTCTCTAGTGTCGACACTACCTGACTAGTGTCGACACAGTGTCCCAGTTTGACCCATAAAGTTTCTGGGAGCTGATCTAGTGTCGACACATTGTCCCATATTGGCCAGAAGGTTTTCTGGAAGCTGTCTCTAGTGTCGACACTACCTGATCCTGTGTCGACACTACTTGACCTTTTTGCCTTGTATTTGAAGCACTGTGTCGACACTACTTGATCCTGTGTCGACACTACTTGACCAGTTTTCATATTTTGCCTTGGGATTGAAGCATGGTGAGAAGGGGTGGTGTCGACACTACCTTTGCAAAATATTGCATGTCTTGGGCCTGATCATTACATGATGTCTACTTAGCGGCTTAAAAGTGTTTAACCCATTGAAAAATCCTTAATTACATGAATATTATTCTAATTGCTTTCTTAATGAAATGATCATACATGAAACTTGTGATTTACTCTTGTTACCATTCTAGCTTGTTTTAAATGATAAATATTGTCTTAAAATCTTGTAAACCCACATTTAGTTAAATGCATTGTTCGTTGCATGCCATCATGTTAAGTGTTTTCCGAGAGGTTGAGACCGACGTATTGTGAATTGACACGCGTACATCACTACACACCTATACATCTAGGGCGTGCACTTCCTTCTCTTCTTGTTCTCGTGAGCGTGAATCACAATCTAGACTAAAACCATTAATGTAAAGATTGAACTAAATTATAATTCATACCGTTCTTTGTCGAATTTATCTCTTGACCACTGTTCTCATGAAATCATGTTCTATTATGTTCCATCCTCATCATGAACATGACATTACACATGCTTACTTATTGAAACTCTCATTGGCCATTATTATGACTGTGGGTATCTACATTTAAAATTACATGAGATGCTGACAGGGCACGGCGTCTGTCTAAGGGCTCCAATCTAGCCCCAATGACGACGAGTCATAGATATACTGTTAACCATGGGGTATAATGATTACTGGCGTTGCATCTGCGCTGGGAGTACTTTCTTGCTTGTTGAATGTTAGACATAACCACATACACGTGACCTGTGTGCACTCTTGGTGGATCTTTCCTTGGTGTACATTAGTGTTTACGTGCCTGATTAGTTTACTTGATCGTGTTTGTGCAATCTTGCTTGCTTGCTTGCGTGATATGGCCATCCTGCATTTATTGCATCTAGTGATATCTTGCGTTATTGAAAACTATTGACATCAAGTGAAATCTTGCGTGCTTGTACAAAGTGATCTATTGCTGTTCTCTCTTGTTATATCATTCCAGATCTTATTCTATCATGATCACTCTATCTAGCTTGTTTCTTGCATCATGTTTTAAAACTGTTTTATCCGTACTGCATATCATGACATTCATCGTGCTTCTAGCTCTAAAATGTTAATCACTTATATCATTGCCCGCACATTGAGATATAAATCCTACTGGGCTACTTGCTCATCCCCTACTTTTACCCAATCTAGGTGACTATGAAGTTCAAGAGGAAGAGCAAGTCGAGGATGGGAATGCGTCGAGTGAAGAGCATTCCAAACATGAGTCTATCTACAGTTAGTTTATTTTGAGTGTTAGAACAATAGTAGGAAGTGAGGTATTATGTACTTTACTTTTATTGAGCTTAGTCCTATATTAGTTTATCTGAGACAAATATGAGATTAAATACAATTTATATTGAGTTCAACATTTGGGCCCTATTATGATGTTTGTGGATACACATTTAGCGCGTGCTAGCTAGAGGCTTATTTGCCGACTGTCCACGTCTTAGGATATCGACTTTAATTATCAATAATATCTGCTGCGAAATTCTCGGGACGTGACATCGTGGTCTGGCCTTGGGCAGACCCGTGCTTCTGGTGGTTCCCGCTTCGGTGTTCTCTCGGTTCCGTGGTCCCATTCTTGGGTGCCAGCCGTGATGGCACTGGCGGTGTAGCTTCCGACCTGGCGGTGTGTCCGGGGTCCGTGGTGTTCTGCTTGTGGGCCCTCGACCTTGTAGAGGTTTGAGGTGTCCGTTCTTGCGGTGGGGACGTCGTTCTCACTTGGTTGTTCTGTGGTCTCGACAGGTGTGCTGAGCACTGCTTCCGCTTTGTGCCCGACTCCGGTGGTTTATGTGGGAGTCGTGTGTGTGCCACGACCTTGGTTGGTGGTCGTGGCATTGTACTGTTCTCTTCCGCTGCTTAGTAGTACCATGCTGTAGGTGTTCATCGCTTTACAGCTTTCTAGTGTAGTTCCTGTTTTCAGAGTTCCTGCTGCTCTGGCCGGGAGGAACTGGTAATCCTACTGGGCCTGTTCGCGAGGCTCACCCCCCTACTTCTTTCAGCTAGGGGCTCGTCGTCTCGGGGCTCGGTGTCGGACGGGTTGCAAAGGCGGCTGTGGTGCCGGGTGTTGTCAGCAGCAGTGAGAGCGAGCGTTGTGAGCTCTTGTAGCCTGAGTGAGTTGAGAGTTGTGTTTTGAAAGTCCTCGGGGTATGCCCCTTAAAGACTGCACCTCTTCTTGTACATGTGCTTTGATTTGGACGCGTTGTACAACCCTTTTGTATAATGTACAGATTTATAGTTATTTGAACTCAGTACATATCTCATTAGACTTTTTCATATAACCCTCCGGGTCTTCGGATCCGTGGGTGGCGACGCGACCCTCGGGGTCCCCGGCGAGGGGTTCGAGAGGTCGGGTCGTTACAGTGGTATCAAAGCGAGGAGTCTACTGAGATTGGTAATGAGTTGATAACTATAGCTGTCCCAAATAAAGGTACTAATGCGCTGCTGACACCGTCCGACTATTGTTAGGCTTGTGCTTTCAAATGTTTTGCAGGTGTGCGGCTTCCCTGCATGATTCGTGCGCGTGTTGCAGGTTGCAGTTGTTGCTGTGCCGCGTGCGTGGCGAGTGTGGTCTCTCGGCTGTTCGTGCCGTAGCGGCGCGGTTGGCGCTGGACTCGCTGGAGTGGTCTTCCTGTGTGGGGACGCTTGCGAGCCAGTCCAGGTGCGGTGCTCCTGGTCGTCTTCGCGCATTTGAGCATGTGTGCGTCACGAAGGCTGAGAGAGCCTGCGTGTTGTGTGGCCTTCACCGGTGCTGGGTTGTTGCCCGTAGAACCTGTGGAAGGTGTCTCTGCCTTGTTGGCTCCCCTTTGTTGTTGGGGTGTGTGTTGTCGTGTTGTTGCGTGTTTGGCCTTGTGTACCTGTGCGCCGTTGTGCGCTGTGCTCGGACGCCGAGCTGAGCAGGTGCCTTTGTGTGCTGTGTTACCCCTGGTCAGCGCTGCGACACTTGTCTATGTTTGTTGTCAGCCTGGTGCTGACTGGTTGTGAGCTCTAGTGAGGTGCTCCTGAGTTTTCTCTGTTGGTTCTGGCGGAGTGAGGTTCCCCAGGACTATGTTGTGCGCGTTTTGGTTGTTGTTGTCACTTTGCCTCTAGGTGAGTGCATCGCTTGTTGCCCTGTGTTCTGGTGAAGTTTTCCCAGAACCATTTGCTGTTGTCCTAGTGAGGGTTTCTCTCAGGACTCTGTTCCTCGCTCGTTCTGCTTTTGCCATGCTCCTCAGAGTTTGAGGTGTGCGGTTGGTTTGGCTGGTGCGTTCTATAGGGTTTTTCCAGAGCGGTGCCTTGGTGGTTCTAGTGGAGGTTCTCCCAGGACCGCTTGCGTTGCTTCTGCAGTTCTGCTTGCTGCAGTGTTCTCTTTAATGGTCCGTGTTGTTTGGTCATTTGGGTTGTGCATTATGTTGAAGGTTCTTCCCAGGATCACCCTTTGTCGCTTCTGGTGGTTTCTTCCCAGGAGTGCTTCGTGTTTGTTTCGGGCCTGTTGTGTTGCTCCTGTGGTTCGAAGTGTGCCGTTTGGTTGGGCCGCGTTCTGGTGAGGTTCTCCCAGGACGGCTCTTGGCGCTTTTTGGTGGAGGTTCTCCCCAAGGTTGCTTCGTGTTGTTTTGGTGTCGTTGCTCTCTCTCTCTGTGGAGATGAGCTATCGTTGTTTCCGTTGGTGTCTTTGTTACAGTCTGCTTGGGCATTGTCGGTCAAGGTTGTGCCCTTGGCCGTGCATCTGCTGCCCGTTGGCCAGCTTGTCTCGTCGTTCGTTTCCAAGTTTCACGGCCGTGCTGGCGGGACTTGTGTGTCCCCGTGGATTGAATGGTTTGCTTCGTTTCTCGCGCCCGGCGTGCTCTCGCAGATGGTGGTCTGGTGAGTGTCGTGGTGCTCGGCTGGCTATGCTTTGTATGGAAGTGTGATCTCGCGTTGTGGTTTTGCCTCTCGCGTGTTGAAGAGACTCGTGCGTGTCTCCTTCCTCTGCTTTTCGTCGATTGCTCGGGTGCTGGTGCTCCACTATGGTGTTGTGTTGCCGGGTGCGCATCGTTGCGACCTTCTGGTGGAGTCATCTTCCCTTGAGTTGTTTTTGGTTGAGCTGGTTGCTCCCCTCATGTTGTCGTTTCCTTGTGGCACCATTTGTCGGTGGACCTGTTTGTGCCATTTGCCGTCGTAATGGTTTCTCGCTACCTGCCAGGCTCAATTCGGGCATTGGTCCCTGTTGGTTTGGTGCGAGGTAGCATTGTTTTCTTGTTGGGCCGCTCGTGTGAGCGTTATTCCGCTGTGGCATTGGTTTTCGTGATTGGCTTGCTCGTGCAAGCATTGTTCTTGTATGCTCGATTGTGCCTCGGCTTGTGCCTTGGAGGCTTTTCGTGTCGTCGTTTTGGTGTTTGGCCTCTCTATCAGTCGCGATAGAGGTGGTGCTTCTTGCTCTTGCGCGCTAGGGGTCGCTGTGTTCTTTTGCTCCCATGCAGCAGAGTCGGTGCTCCGTGTTTTGTTCTGCTTCTTGGAGCCGACGTAGTTGTTGCCTCTTGAAGAAGTTGTCGGCTTTCATGTGTTTCCGTGTGGGTCCCTGGTAGAGAGTCCCCTTCGGTGGGGCCCGTGTCGTCTCGGGCCGTTGGTGCCGCTGTGTGCTGCGCCTTGAGCGTTTTCTCCGATGCTTCGTGTTTTATGCCTCAAGGGCTGGGCCGACGTGGCCTGTTGCGCTCTTTCAGGCTTGCGGTTCTTCGCGTGTGGCTTTCGGTAGGCCTCCTGTTGAGAGTCCTTGCTGTTAGCTGTAGTGTTGCGTTGGCTGCTGGTGCACCTGGGTTGCACTTTGTTTACTTTTGGTGTTTGTGGTACCCATGTGCTCGTGCTTGAGCGTTTCGGTTGTGCCGTCTGGAGCCTGGGTGCATTGTGTTGTACCTTGGGTGGCTCCTGGTGCTTGTGGTAGCACCATGTGTTGTGCCGTGGTCTGTCTTTCGTGAGATGTGCGTCGTTTCCCGAGTTTGCTCGTGTTGGAGGCGTTGGGCTTTCCGCTTCTAGGACACGTGTGATAGTGTAAACCTGATTTTTGCGAAAAATAAAAATTTAATAAAGAATTAAACCTAGCAAAATGGATATTTAATAAAGTATTAAATAAAACCCTTAAATGGAAAAAGAATGGGCTTTGCTTAATGGATCTTCTAGAATTTATTGGGTCCAAATATGATTTGCAAGGGGGAGAATAATAAGAAAATACCCTAAATTCGGAGTTAATTATATCATAATTGGAAATGGGTTTATTAAAGCAATAAAAGTGGCATTAGAGTTGGAATTGATTCCTAAACCTACCCCATATAGTCTAGCACGAATTTAGATACTATCGTACCCAATAGAGATTGGAAAGCAAGAGAGGAAAGGTGGGTTAGGAAATCTCGGAATTAAGAGGAATTTGAGTAGTAGTAGGAATATGAACTGTATTTATATAAATACACCTCTTAAACCCTCTTGGCCGACCCTAGCTCGTTGCCAAAGGTTGTTGGACTTGGAGAAGAGGCCAAGGATGAGAGGATCTCGTGGGGAGAAGGAGTTCTTGAAGCTTCTTCCTCGTTCTTGGAGTTCTAAGCCCTAAAGATAAATCGAGTCAAAGGTAGGCATTCTCACAAGCATAAAAGATGAAACTTTTTCTGTAGGATGTCTCATCTATCAGGAACGAAACCCTCAAGTTTCATAATTTTCCATCGAGCATATCTTTAGTTCTTGATTTTTCATGTTCTGCAACTTACATGACCCCGAACCCTCTCTTAACTCTTGATCTCCTTGTATACCCAATCCCATGCTACGAAATTTTTATTGTAGGAACTGATGCATGTTAGGCATCTTTTGCCCTGAAAGCTCTAATTTTTGTTGAGCATGTTGCTCGAATTAAATCATCTGCTCTCTGTGTCATGTTCTATATTACTCGTTATTGTTCATGCTCAAACCATGTTCAAATCCTGCTCTCTCTCCAATTCCTATTACTGGAAGTACTCTCGTATGTCTAGTTTCATTTGCCACTGTTTTCATGATTTTTCATCGTGTATACTTTAGTTATGATTTTATGAACGACCTTGTATCAAAATCTAAATTTCTGGTCCGCAATCCAATGTCTGGTCTGACTCCTGTCAGAGTCAGGCGCAGACCACCAGAAAGCGACGGCCCATATGTCGCCTTCTGAGGTCTAATTGCGACAGCCTACCCGTCGCATTCCTGTCCTGTCGCGACCCTTTCCCGCCTCTGTCGTGTCACAACCGTCGCGACAGTACCCATGTCGCGATCTGCCTACCCTGTCGCAATCCTCATTGGCCTATGTCGCCTTCACAGGTTTTTGATGAAATCCATAAAAATGAACCGTTCACAATGCCTTCTTACAGTTATACCCCCAGTAAAAAACTTGTTTTAAAAAAATGGAGCTACAATTGATTTAAAATACATATTCACGACTTATTTCTAGCTATGATTTCTCTTACACATGTACACACATGAACCCCATCCTATGTGGCTGAAATTGGTAGAAAATATCTCATGAATGTATCTGGTAATTATTGCAATAAAGTATATTACTGCCCTATTTTTAAAGGATTGTATTCGTTTCTTGCGTTGTTCATATACCGATATCGACGCTTCACATGTTATAGAATTCCTCTAGAACGTCGAGCACCTATTTATATACACACTTTACTTGGCTTGTGGTGAACTCTTCGTCGGATATCTTTTCCTTTCGCCGGACTAGTGAACTCTTGCACAAGGCCTCCGTAAGTCTCCTCTGATCATGGATTCCCCATTGTCGACGAGCCGGTTGTACCCTAAAAACCATTACACCTTTAGGGATCGATATGACCAAACGCCTATTAGAAGTTCGCTCTTACCTTTGAATCACGTCGAACCTCAGAACTTGTGCATAACATGGCCAGCGGGAGATCGTGATTCCACCTGACTGCGATACGACGTGCGCGTGTTGTGCAACTGTTAGCTATCGCATGTTTACTCGTCGCATTACGTGCAATGTCCACTAGCTTTCATCTGTACTCTACTCACTCGTCTATTCACATTTACTCTGCAATCCGTCTATTCATTCTTAGTGCTCTCATCTACTTCTTGTTACTCTATATTGCCATTGACTGATTGCCTAAAGATAAACAATATAACCAATGCCTGGCAATATATAAAGGGCCCGATCTGGTCCTGGGATGTGCGCCCGAAAGTGCTAGTGCCCATAGGAGTTAAATGATCAGACTGTTTTGGCATTACACTCAAGTGCTATCTATCTCGACTATCTATATGACAATCAAAACACAAAACGTGCTACACTCTCTCGTGTGTCTAGAATGACAAAAAGTGCTACTCTCATCGTGCTATTATACTTGTGCTAGTTGTGCTATGGCCATCCTGCTATTCGTGCTACACTCGATACTTGTGCTACTTGGGAACTATACTCGATCTCGTGCTATTGTGCTATCCTGTTACCTGTGTGCTATCTCTTGCTATATTGACTCTCTTGTACCTGCTATCTTTAGATACTCTGCCATTAAATGCGTTAATTATTAAAGCCTGCTTGAGCCGGAGATTTAAGTCCTACTGGGCATTATCGCTCACCCTACGTTATTTGATGTTGTGTTCTCAGGTGAGACCGAAGATGACACATACACTCACGAGGCAGGGAATGACCAGAGTGAAGCCAGGAGTACCCTCGAGTCATTATGTTATCTTAGAGTTGTAGTCAGTTATTTCCTTTTATTGCAATGTAATGGGCCCTATAGAATGGCTCTGATATTAGTGGTTGTAACTAGACATTGAAAAGTTATTAATGAGAAGATTTGCTTTAGTATTATTCAATGTGCAATGGTTTGATGTCTAGTATACGCTCTATACCTTTTTCTTGCAACTGCCTTCGCGCTCCGATATTCCGCATCGAGGAGTGACAGATAGCCTGAGTTTGTGGTTGTACCGTTATCGCTGTTGGGTGGCTGCTTTGCCTTGTCTAGGTAGCCTATCGGTGGTACACCAGGCTCTGGGTTGTGGCCAGTGTCCCGGCTTTCCCCCTCGCTTGATGAGCGAGTGTGTGCGATTGTGGTACCCTGCTTCGGTTTAGGTCCCTCTGAGGTCGGCGTGTTGTCCTGGACCTCTGCGGTTGTTTCGGTTCCTGCGTGGTTGTGTGTCTTTTCGTGGTTGGCACGTCGGTACCCACACTGAGCTCTGTGTGCGCGTGGCGATTGTGCTGCCAACCCTTCATTGGTTTTCTATTATGCGTGGTGTTGGTGAGTTTAGAAGCCGATGGCGGAGTCTCCTGTCGGTTCATCTGATGACAATGACGCCTATTGGCTTGCTAGTACTCGACCATGTGGTTTTTCGACGTTGTGAGGTGCTCGGATTTGGCTTAACCTCAGACGTCTTCCGTGCTTCCGTCGCGGTGTGCCACGTTGTGTAGCGTGTGACTCCCAGTTTTTGTGGCTCCGCATGCGTTTGGTGTCCTTGTCTGACAACGAGGAAGGTTTGGGTGAGACCTAGTGGTGACAGTGGATGCCGTTTCCGCATGTTGAGGGTTCTCCGCATGTGTTGGTTGTTTCTGTTGGACCGCGAGGAAGGTCTGAGTGAGGCTAGTGGTGGCAGTGGACGTGTTCTGTGTGTTGAGGATTCTCCGCGAGCGTGTTGTCGCTCGCTCTCGTCGCTCGCGTGGATTCTCGGCTGGGCTGGTGACCGGTGCTAGCTGCTGCTAGTGGCTTGAGGCCGTTCCCTGAGGCGTGCTTGAATCTCAGGTGGTTCTTGTGTGGTTGTTAGCAACGGTGTGGTGCTCGTCGGGTTTTGCTGGCGACAGAGTGAGTTGCTGACTGGTGTTTTCTTGTGTTGTCGGCAACTGCGTCCCTGTCAAGTTTTTCCGGCGACAGCGAGGGTTGCTGATTGGTTGGTCCTAATAGCGAGGTCTGCTGATGGCTGCAGCCATGTAGTTTTCGGCTGGCGTTCCTGCTGTTCGGACTGGTTTTGGCGTCGCTCGGCACCTGTGTGGTTGTCGTTCCGTCTGGACACCCCACGTGTGGCTGGGGTGAACCGTTGGTTTCTCGGCTTGGTGCTCCAGGTGTGTTGGAGCGTGTTGTGAGCCGTTCAGTTTTTAGTTGTGTGGTCCCCGTGTGTTGGGAGCCCGTTGTGTGAGCCGTTAGTTTTTCGGCTTCGTGTGCTTCGCTCGTGTTTGGCTGTGCGATTGTTGCCACGAGGAAGTCGTGTTGAGACTTAGTGGCTTTTTCGCGCTAGTCTTACGTTTGCTCCTTGTGCTTCATTTCGTGCCTCGGGATCTTTTGGGCTTGTCCCAATTTCGAGGATGAAATTGTTTTAAGGGGGGTAGAATGTAAGACCCGTTTCCCAGCTCCGTCCGTCGTGTCGTGGGATGACTGGCCACTGACGCGTCCAGGCTGGGTGATGCGTTGGTGTCACGTCGGGGGTGCACGATGCGACAGTCATCTGTGTCGCGGCGAGCTTGTGGGTCGCGTGTTGGTCGCGGCCTGGTTCTCCGTCGCGTCTTTCTGTCGTGCCCGGTCAACGGGCCACGACAGTGTTTTGTCATGTTGCGCTGTCCAGTCGTCTGACGCCTTTCAGGGTGGCAGGTTGTCCGTAGTACGGCTTGTCGCGTTGTCGCGGTGACTTGTAGGGCGCGTTCTTGTCGCGGTCCAATGACCCATCGCGTTAAGGTCCGTAACGCGACAGGGCGGTCCGTCGCATTCTGGGTGCCGGGCGGTTAAGGCGCAGGCCGGCTACCCATCCCCCCTCTCTCTTTTTCTTCCCTTCTCCCTCTCCCTCTGGCGACCTCTTCCTCCCCTCTTCTCCCTTTGTGTGTTTCAGGCGAGGAGGAGGGCCGTGCGTGGTGTCCCGGCGTCGTGGAGCGTGCATGGAGCGAGGAGGAGGTGTTCTTTCCTACGAGAAGGGCCGTACGGGGTTCGGTTCTTCGTTTAAGGTAGGGATTTCTTGTTCCCTCTCCCATCCGGGTGGATCGGGAACCCTCGGGTTTTGTAGATAGCTTTACTGCTTTCCCCATGCTCCCCTCCCTCGTGTGTGCATGTGTGTGGTTCGTGGGCGACCCCCAGATTGAGGATTCCGTTGGTCTGCCTCCCTGCTGGTGTCGCGACCGCACGGTGCTTCTCGACATCAGTAGGGCGTCGCCCCAGTCGGGCGCGACCTTATCGCGGCGCACTTGGCGGCGCGATAAGGGTCGCTGTCGCGACCTAGTTTCCCGTCGCGGCAGGGTGGCTGTCGCGATGCGCTGCCCCATCGCATCAGGGTTCATGTCGCGGCGCCCTTCCCTGTCGCGATGGTATCACGACGGCCTGTGGGGGCGCGACAGTGCCTGTGGGTGCCTCGGGTGTTTTTCGTGGCTCGGTTGTGTGTCGGCGTGTGCCCCAGGGCAGGCTTTGCCCTTAGGACCTTCTGGTAGGGAACGCGGCTGGTTGCCTCCCTGCGTTCAGTGACCGAAGGTGACACCTTCGTGGCCGTGTCCTGGCAATGGTGCCAGGAGGGTCGCGTCTGTCTAACAATCGATTGACTGGCGGTCAATCGATTATTAGCAGAGCGACGGGTTTCCGTACTGTCCGGTGGTGTTTCGAGGTTCTAGCCGTTCGTGCGTGCCTTGGTTGGCCGACGGCCCCTTTTGAGGGTCCGTGCGTGCCTCTCGCTTGCTGGGCTTGTCGTGTGTTACAAGCCAGTAGTTCGGTGTGGTTTTGTTGTGCTGCCCCGCCTGTTCGCCCGGTGCTTGGCACTTGAGGGCTTGTCCCGTTCAGAGGTTGTCTCCGTTTCCTGGGACCCCCGTCCTCGGGAGCATGTTGAGGGAGTACTCCGGGCTATGAGCATGCTCGAGTTGGCAGCCCACGTGAGCGGACTCTGGAGCTGAGGGGAAAACAAGGTTTGGACAGCAGCGCTGAGTCGTTTGTAGAGCTCTCTTGTCTAGGTCTGGGACGCCGAGGGGTTCGGAGTGCTTTCCTGGCACAGACCAGACAGTCCCTTGTCTCATTGCATCTCTCTGCATTAGTTCCAGAGCCACGTAGTGGTGTCAGGCGTGAGGCCGCAGCTTCGCCAGGCTGCGGTGTTGCGTGGGTGTGTGTTTCTGTGGCGGCTCTGTCTCGCCCTTGCGCGGGGGCGGAGGCAAGAGCTAGGCTACCGAGCAGAGCGTGCGGACTGCGGGTGCCCCTCTTGGCTGCTAGCGGCGGTGGCTTGGTTGTTGTTGTTGTGACGGCGTTTTCCTCACGACGTTTCCGAGTGTTCCTCGTTGCCCTAGCTTGCACGGCGGTTTTAGCCTGGCTGTGCTTAGCTCCCGTGGGCGTCGTTGGTCTGGCCTTGGGCAGACTCGTGCTTCTGGTGGTTCCCGCTTCGGTGTTCTCTCGGTTCCGTGGTCCCATTCTTGGGTGCCAGCCCGTGATGGCACCGGTGTGTGTAGCTTCCTGACCTGGAGGTGTGTCGGGGTCCGGGGTGGTTCTGCTTGTGGGTCGTCGACCTTGTAGAGGTCTGAGGTGGCGTGCTTGCGGTGAGACGTCATTCTCACTTGGTTGTTCCGTGGTCTCGGCAGGTGTGCCGAGCACTGCTTCCGCTTTGTGCCCGACTCCGTTGGTTTCTGCGGGAGTCGTGTGTGTGCCACGACCTTGGTTGGTGGTCGTGGCGTTGTACTTTTCTCTTCCGCTGCTTAGTAGTACCATGCTGTAGGTGTTCCTCGCTTTACAGCTTTCTAGTGTAGTTTCCTATTTTCGGAGTTCCTGCTACTCTGGCCGGTGAGGGACTAGTAATCATTATTGGGCCTTGTTCGCGAGGCTCACCCACCTACTTCTTTCAGCTAGGGGCTCGTCGTCGCGGGAGCTCGGTGTCGGACGGGTTGCAGAGGCGGCTGTGGCGCCGTGTGTTGTCAGCTGTAGTGAGAGCGAGCGTTGTGAGCTCTTGTAGCCTGAGTGAGCTGAGAGCTGTGTTTTGCAAGTCCTCGGGGTATGCCCCTTAAGGACTGCACCTTTCTCCTTGTACCTGTGCTTTGGCTTGGGACGCGTTGTACAACCCTTTTGTATAATGTACAGATTATTATAGTTATTTGAACTCAGTACATATCTCACTAGACTTTTTCATATAACCCTTCCGGGTCTTTGGATTCGTGGGTGGCGGCGCGACCCTCGGGGTCCCGGGCGAGGGGTCCGAGAGGTCGGGTCGTTACAGCATCTGACCAAAGCCTACCTACCACTGACAAGACCCATGCTTCACCTTTTAGCATATCTGTCTGTCTACTCCTTCTGTCTAAAAGATTGTGCATACGAGGTTTCCATACCTTCTTTCTATATTTTTCTGACTCACCTACCTCAAAGGTATGGAGATTCTCTTCCTTTTGTCTTGTCCTTTGTGCAGGCATTTATTGGAGCACGTTTTTGAGATGCTCCTTCACAGTCGACTCCGAAAGGAAAAGAGCTTATCTTCTAGCTGTGAAAACTGTACCTCTTCTGAAGACCTTAGAAAGAAGCAAAACTGATAAACCTCTGGATAATAAGCTCATCAAAATACAAAGGAAACTAGAGCTCTCTCTAAACGGTCAGATTGCAAACGACTACAAACTCCAATGGCTATCTTCTAAATGGCCATATTCTGAAGTGTATAAAAGGAGATCAAGTTTGAAAAGAAGACATACAAGCTTTTGCATATCCTGTGAGCTTTATTCGAATCTCTTTAAGCCTTTCCTGCAAGCAAAAAGTCTGAGAGTTTTTCTCTTCAGAATACATTCTCTGAAGCTCTCTTAGAAGTCTTGAATAGGGTGGCAACTGTAATTGCTTATTTTCTTCAAGTCCACCCTTGCATTTCAGATAGGATTCGTATCTCATCTCTGATCCATTGAATCCTTCTGAGTCTGTGTTTGTGCTCAGTTCTAAGACAGACACATAAGTCATTTTATTTTCTCTTGTGTAATTTCTGCAGAAGTCTGTTTCTGCATTGCCCCTCTTGTGTAGGGAAGGGCTTTGTAAAAGGCAGTTGTTGTACCCCTGATTAGGGAAGACTCTAAGGGAGCAAGTGGGTTTGTAATTCCTCTCAAGGGTGAGAGAAGGCAATTCATTGGCAGATAGTGAAAATCTCAAGTGGTTGGCTTGAGGACGGATGTAGGACTTCCATGTGGGAAGGACCGAACCAAGATAAACTCTTGTGCATTTCTGTGTGATTGTTTTTCCGCCAAGTTCACACTTGAATCACACACACACACTAAGTACTAACTCATCTATTTAGTGTTGTGCATTTCATAAGAAAATTTTAAGAGTTAAGAAGTCTTATTCACCCCCCCCCCCCCTCTAGGACATCTAGTCTGCCATTTCGATCAACATTTCTTTCCTTAGTTTAATATATCAAAAAAAAAAAAAAATAAAAAAATAAAAAATAAAAAATGGGTACGCTTCCTCCCTTCAATCCCCTCATCAACGGACGATGATTCCCGTCTTCTCTCCCTTTTCTTCGGACGGCGATCCCCGTTTTTCCCTCCTTCCCCCTTCATCGGATGGCGATCCCCGTCCTTCCTCTCCTTCCAAACACCAGTTCCCCACTTCGATCCCACTCTTGGCAGCGATCCCCGTCACTTCCTGTTCCAATCCCCTTTGCTTGACGGCGATCCCCGTCACCCCCGTTCTTAGCACTCGGACAGCAATCCCTGTCCCGGTGCTCCCTTGCTGTCGACGGCGATCCCCGTCACCACACGCTCCTTCCCTCCCTTGACGGCAATCCCCATCACACTCTCCCCTTCCTTGGCGGCGATCCCCGCCTTTTCTTTCCTTCTGTTTGAGCCGCGATCTTCGCCCACCGACCACCATGGTCATTTTGGGCGATCTGGTGAGGGCCTTTTGTTCCCCTGCACCCCAACTCTGTTGCGGGCACCGTGAGCTCGGGTGGCCCCCCTCCACCTCCAGACCCATCGGAGGATTCCCTCGGCCCAGCGCACATGTCTCTTTCCCTTCCAATAAACCTCTGGACACTCCTCCAAAGTCTTCTGTAAATATTAGCTCTAGGTTAGGTTCAAGGGTAGAATCTAGTAAGTCCCCGTCCCCGACTAGGAAGAGCAAGGGTAGTGGCATACCCCGTAGGTATTTGTTAGATCTGACACAAAGGTGTGGCGCTCTTCTAGCTGTTGAAGATTTTGCCCAAGAAGTAATTCTTTTGAATATAGAAGCTCAGCACGAAGAGGAAGGGCTAGACGACGGATTCGGAGTATATGAAATCCTAACTAAAGAAGACCCAGCGGATGAAGAAGATGGTGAGATAGAGGACGCTGCCGAGATGTATGCGAAGATTCGATGAACCCACATCGGCAGAGGACGAGCCCACCAAAGAGGTAAATGTTGGAACTGAAGAAGACCCCAGACTCCTGACCATAGCTTCCGGTCTCCCTCCTGAGGAAGAAGAAGCACTCATAGGAATGCTGAGGGAGTTCAAGGATTCTTTTGTCTGGTCGTATGACGACATGCCTAGCATCCGATGATCAGTTTATCCCCATGTAATTTAAATTAATTACATATCTATTTTGGTGATTAACAAACAATGATAAAGGTTAATCTAACAATTTATTATGAGATTTTAAGCACAAGAAATAAACCAAGGGTAAACAAGCAAATCAACCATGATGTAAGTATTCATCACTCTACAACAATGTAGTTTGAAGCATTATATCTGTCTAAGTTCATAACGATTTCTATGAAGATATAACGATTTCCTTACATTCATAAAGATTTCTATGAAGATATAACGATTTCCTTACATTCATAAAGATTCATATTCGATAAGTGATCGCAACGATTTGCCCTTACAACGATTCGATAAGTGATCACAAGATTTGCCCTCACAACGATTCGATAAGTATCATAACGATTTACTCTCGTACCGATTTGCTCTCGTAACGATTTCTTTAGTAATCATAACGATTTGCCTCGTAACGATTTCTTTAGTATCATAACGATTTGCTCTCGTAACGATTTATTTAGAACATAACGATTTGCTCTCGTAACGATTCCTTTAGTCATCATAACATCGATTTGCTTATAACATCATAACGATTGTACATCGATTTGCTTATACGCAAACGATTTGTACCATTGATTGCTTATAACGTCACAACGATTTGTACATCGATTTGCTTATAACGTCATAACGATTTGTACATTGATTTGCTTATAACGTCGCATTTGTAATCGATTTTCTTATAATGTCATAACGATTTGTACATCGATTTGCTTATCACGTCATAACGATTTGTACATCGATTTGCTTATACATCATAACGATTTGTACATCGATTTGCTTATAACGTCATAACGATTTGTACATCGATTTGCTTATAACATCATAACGATTTGTACATCGATTTGCTTATAACATCATAACGATTTGTACATCGATTTGCTTATAACGTCATAACGATTTGTACATCGATTTGCTTATAACATCACAACGATTTGTACATCGATTTGCTTATAACGTCATAACGATTTGTACATCGATTTGCTTATAACATCACAACGATTTGTACATCGATTTGCTTATAACGTCATAACAATTTGTACATCGATTTGTTTATGACTCTATAACGATTTGATTATACGACTTGTTGATAACGATTTGCTTATAGAATCATAACGATTCACTTAAGCCAAATATACGACTTGATATTTGACTCACTTTTGACTGCGTTGAAAAGTCAAAGCTTTCTCGCACATCTTTCTAACGTCTGTGCATTTATTACTCTGAACGTATCTCTGTATTCATGCAGACGATATCTTCTATTCTTGTGCTTATTCTGCAAACATCTTTTTGGAAGAACAGAATGAATTTCTACTTCTGTATAAAATCAATCTAACGTTGACTGACAACAAGAGACAGCTTAGCTGTCTATTGTTAGCATTTAATGTATGCAGGTTCTGACAACATTCGTCATACAACGTTGGACAAAATAGAAGCCAAAGGATACTACAGAAGATCCTATCTCTTTGCGTGCACAAATGGATAAAAGACTGCTGACTGGAAGCTTCTACAGTACCATGCAGTCTAACGTACACTTATGCATAGAGACAGGACACTCCAACGTTCGAATTTCAAACGTTGATATATATAAAGAATGAAGTTCGACAATGGAAGATAGTTAGTGAATATACCTACAACGCCTTCAACCTTCGGCAAGCCATTCTTAGAGCCAAGCACAAACTCTCATTAGTTTTAGCTCTTGCTCTCGGTGCTAAGTTCACATCTGTGTGAGAGCCTTTCGGTCTGAGAAGAGTCCTTGATTGTAGATCTCTTCTTCTTCTCAGTCCTTGCTTCAGATCAAGCAGTGTTCTATAAGCTTGATCTAGGGGCATCATCTCTTTGATCACTATTTCTTGAGTTGTTCCCTTCTGTTGTGAAGGAAGACCTGGTGGGATCCAGGGTGTGTCTTTCCCTTCATGTTGAAGGAGGACCTGGTGTGGTATCCAGGGGGTTGTAATTCCCTTCGGGTTGAAGGAAGACCAGCTGTGCCTGGGTGTAAGGGTCCTTAAGGGGGACTGTACCCTTGGTAGTGAAATCCTGAGATTTTGCTCAGGGACTGAATGTAGGACTCCTAAGGAGAGGAGATCCGAACCAGGATAATTCCTTGTGTTCTGTGATTGTCTTTGTGTGATTGCTGTTTATCTTCACTATCACTAACATCCATCGAAGTGTAGTTTGTGTGAACGTTTTTGTGTATAGGGTTAGAAGACGAAGTTTTAAAGCCCCATTCACCCCCCCTCTGGGCTTGCTAGCTGGGCAAAAAGTGGTATCAGAGCTAGTCTCTTCAACAAAGAAAAAGATCCAACGATCTGAAGAGAAAAGTTCCAATGGCAGCTCAAGGAAACATTGAAGGTCAGTCTGTCAACTGACCTCCTCTCTTCGATGGTGAAGACTACACTTACTGGAAGACCAGAATGAGTACTTCTTGCAAGGATTCGATTTTCAGATCTGGTCAATCATAGAAGAAGGAGATCTCGTTGTCCTAAACTCAAGGCAGAATTGGACAGACGATGATAGAAAGAAGATCTCCCTCAACTGCAAAGCTAAGAGTATCCTGTGTTGTGCTCTTAGCAAGAAAGAGTTTAACAGAGTCTCAGCTTGCAAATCTGCAATGGAGATGTGGGAGAAGCTGAGAATCACCTATGAAGGGACTGATAAAGTCAAAGAAACAAGAATAGATATACTAGTGGCTCAATATGAAAAGTTTCAGATGCAGCCGAGAGAATCTATAACCCAGATGTTCAGCAGGTTTACAGATATAACAAATGGGTTAGCTGGTCTTGGTAAGACATATGAAATTGGAGAAATGGTAAGAAAGATTCTAAGATCTTTACCAGCAGTATGGACTCCTAAGGTAACAGCTATAGAAGAGGCCAATGACCTAAAGAAGATGTCATTGGAGAAACTCATTGGGTCCCTCATGGCCCATGAGATAAACATGGAAAGATTAGGAGAGTCATCAAGCAAGAAGAAACACACCAATGCTCTCAAAGCAGCAGAAGGCAGCTCTGAGGAACCATCAGAAGACGAAGACAGCAGTGAAAATAGTGAAGACGAAGAAGCAATGCTGTCTAGGAAACTGCAGCGGATTTTGGCCAAGAAAAAGAAGTATCCATCTGGCAGACGATATTTCAAAAAGGGAAAGGATTTCAAGAAACCTGAAGCAAAGGACATCAAAAAGAATGAACCAACTTGTTATGAGTGCAAAAGGCCAGACACATCAGGGCAGAGTGTCCAAAACTCAAGAAAACTGAATTCAGAAAGAAGGACAGTTCAAGAAAGTTCAGAAGACATAAGAAGAAAGCCATGGCAGCAGCTTGGGACAACAGCAGTGACTCGAACAGCGAGTCAAGCTCAACCAGCGAGGAAGAAGAAAAGGCTAACCTAGCCTTCATGGCAGACGTCACAGAAAAGTAACCTCTGACTCATCCTTTGATTCCTGCAATGATTCTGATTCAGATAACTTAGAAGATGCTTTTAATGAATTATATGGTAAATATAGAGAAATATCTAAATTACTAAAAGCTAGTAAGAAAATGTTACATGTCTAGAGAATACCAATTCAGACTTAAAATCAGAAAATGAACAACTAGAGAAGCAAGTTAATGAACTCAAAAGAAGAAATGAATTGCTATGCGAAAATCTAAAAATAAAAATGAACAAATAACAAAATTAGAAAAACAAGAAAGTTCAGACGAACTAAAAATGAAATCAAAATTTTAACAGAAGAAAATGATAAACTATCAAATACCTTAGAAAAATTCACTAATGGTAAGAATTCTCTAATACTGAGAGGTGCTAGACGGTCAGGAAAAAGGAACATGGACTAGGCTATACGCCCCCAGATAATGAAGACACAACAGTATACCCTAAGACATATCCAACTCCAAAATTTATACCTGAACAAGACATAGCATACAAAGCTAACCTTAAATATCTTGAAAAAGTAACTAGAACAACATGCTGCAGTCACTGCAACAAACTAGGTCACAACAAGACTACATGTCCAACTAAATATAAAAGGTGGATAATCAAAAAGAAAAATGATGATACTAACCAACCAGGACCCAAAAGAACTTGGGTACCTAAAGCTTAATGTTTTTATTTCAGGGAACCTTCGAGCATCCAAATGGTATTTGGATAGTGGATTTCAAGGCACATGTCAGGAAATAAAAACTATTTTCTCACCTCGAAGCTGAAGAAGGAACAGTCACCTATGGAGACAACGGAAAAGGGACTGTTATTGGCAGTGGTTCAGTAAGCAGCAAAGGAAAAATAGTAATTGAAGAAGTTCTGTGCGTGAAAGGTCTGAAGCATAATCTCATCAGTATAAGCCAGCTTTGTGACAAGGGTCATCAGATAAAGTTTCAAGAATCCAAGTGCAGCATCATGAGGATGGAGTAGTCATTTTTGAAGCCTACAGGGAAAAGAACCTGTACGTGCTATATCTTGAAGAATTAAAGGAGCAAGATATCTATTTAGCAGCAAGCAAAGAGCAGTCAACTGAGCTGTGGCACAGAAGATTGGGCCATTGCAGTTTGGATGGTATGAAGAAGCTGATAAAGAGAAGCCTGGTGGAAGGTCTACCAAGGTCAGCACAAAAATGGATGGTATTTGCAGACCATGTGCTAAAGGAAAGCATGCTAAGAGCTCCTTCAAATCAAAAACTGTGGTAACCACCTCTAAACCCTTAGAGCTCCTTCATATGGACTTATTTGGGCCAATGAGGACCACGAGTCTTGGAGGAAAGAATTTTGGATTCGTTATAGTTGATGACTATTCCAGATTCACATGGGTCTCATTCTTGGAACATAAAGATGATACATTTGACAGCTTTGTAAGTTTCAGCAAGAAAGTACAAAAGGATAAGAGATATAGCATTGTTGGAATCCGATCAGATCATGGAGGAGAATTCCAAAATGAAAAATTTGTCAAGTTCTGTGAAGATCAAGGAATTGAGCACAACTTCTCAGCACCGAGGACACCACAGCAAAATGGGGTTGCTGAGAGGAAAAATAGAACTCTATTGGACATGGCGAGAACAATGCTGTCAGAATATGATCTGCCAAGATACTTCTGGGCTGAAGCAGTGAACACAACAAGTTACCTCATAAATAGAGTAATGATCAGGCCCATACTGAAGAAGACAGCTTATGAGCTGTACAAAGAAAGAAGCCAAAGATCAGTCACTTCAGGACATTTGGATGTCCTTGCTTCATCCACAACATGGCAAATGAGATATTGGTAAGTTAGATGCCAAATCAGATGAAGGCATCTTCATGGGGTACACTTCTAAACCCAAAGGCTATAGAGTATTTAATAAACGCACCTTATTAATTGAACAATCTGTGCACATTATCTTTGATGAGACTAATCCTTCCTTGAGAAAGGAAGAAAATAGTGATAATGACAATACAGATGAATTGTCCAAAAACTAAAGAATACATCATTTGAGGACAAAGAAGATCCACCTCTGGAAGATCTGCAAGAAAAAGAAATTCCACATCAAAACCTTCCAAAGGAGTGGAGATACAAAAGGGATCACCCACCTGAGAATATAATTGGTGATCCAACTGTAGGGGTAAGAACAAGAGGTAATGTAATCCCTTGCGATTACCTAGCATTTGTTTCACAAATAGAGCCTAGGACAGTCAATGAAGCTCTCACTGATGAATCTTGGATTTTAGCCATGCAGGATGAACTGAATCAGTTTAAGAGAAACCATGTGTGGTCACTTGTTCCTAGACCATCAGATCATCCAGTTATTGGCACCAAATGGGTGTTCAGAAACAATTGGATGAAGCTGGTGTAATCTTAAGAAACAAGGCCAGATTGGTAGCTCAAGGCTATTCCCAAGAGGAAGCATAGATTTCGATGAAACCTATGCACCTATAGCTAGACTTGAGGCTATTAGAATTTTACTTGCATATGCATCTGCACTAGACTTGAAATTATTTCAAATGGATGTCAAGTCTGCATTTCTAAATGGTTTCATTAAGGAGGAAGTTTATGTAGAACAACCTCCAGGTTTTGATGACACTGAATTTCCGAATCATGTTTTTAATTACACAAAGCACTATATGTTTAAAACAAGCACCTAGAGCCTGGTATGAAAGGCTTAGCTCATTTCTATTAGACCATGGTTTCAGTAGAGGTCAAGTAGATAGTACACTATTTATCAAGTCCAAGATCAAGCATATATTACTTGTACAAATTTATGTAGATGACATAATTTTTGGTTCAACTGATGAATCTCTTTGCAAGTACTTTGAAAAGCTTATGCAGGGAGAATTCGAGATGAGCATGATGGGGGAGCTAAACTACTTCCTTGGATTGCAAATCAAGCAAGGAAAAGATGGGACCCACATTTATCAAGCTAAATACACCAAGGAACTCTTAAAGAAATTTGGATTCGATAATGCCAAGCCACTGTCAACACCTATGAGCACATCAACAAGGATGGACAGTGACAAGGATGGTAAGAAAGTAGATCAAAAGATCTACAGAGGTATGATAGGCTCCTTACTTTACCTAACAGCAAGTAGACCTGATATTTTATTTAGTGTATGCATGTGTGCCAGGTATCAGGCAGATCCTAGAGAATCTCATCTAATTTCAGTAAAAAGAATTTTTAGATATTTAGCTAAAACTCATGATTTAGGTCTTTGGTATCCAAAATCATGCGAAATTAACTTAGTAGGATATTCTGATGCTGACTATGCTGGATGCAAGATAGATAGAAAAAGCACCAGTGGTTGTTGTCAATTTCTTGCAGGATGTCTGATATCATGGTCCTCCAAGAAACAAAACTCAGTAGCACTGTGAACAGCTGAAGCTGAGTACGTAGCTGCTGTAAGTTGCTGTACACAACTCCTATTGATCAAGCAACAACTTGAGGATATAGGCTTCATATCAAGACAATTCCATTGTTATGTGATAACACCAGTGCCATAAATCTCACAAAAAATCCAGTACAGCACTCAAGGACTAAACACATTGTGCACCCGGAAATTTTAGTATATAAAGAAATCAATTTAATTAAAAGTGTTGGAGGGACTTCCAACATTATATATTAATGACCCAATATCATAAGCGGGTCATGGACATCAATTGGCCCAATAATCAAATAAAGCTAGAAAATGCATGGAAATTCATACTCTAAATAGGCTGAAATTAGAAAGAGGCAATTTGAGTTGAATTGGGATGCAATCATGCATTCTTGGCAACCCAAATTCGTGCCTATCTATGGTGGGAGATTTCCTAAAGCCTCACACACTCTAAGGGAGGAAGGAATCCTCAAAAGATAGGAAACTGCCCTGTCAAAACCGCAGCTTAGCTTTCTAGTTATAATAGGACTCATAAAACACCATGGTTGCTTAAATACTCATCACCAAAACCTAGGAACGAGTTTTAGAACTTGCTTGGGTCATGTGGAGAAGTTCTTGGTGGCTGGGGAGCAGGAGATCATCCACACCAAGTAGTTCTTCTTCCCTGTTTGTCTGCTGCGACCTGCACAGACCATCATCTTGAAGTCGACCAAAGGTGAGTCAAACCTAAACCAAACCTTGCAAGGCTTATACCCTTGGAAAGAGGGTCAAGGCTACGTTCTAACCCAAGTGGAATTCTCAAATTCCATGCAGTATACACGGAGCAGTAAGCGTTTTCCTCCGAGTGTCTGAACTCGGGTTTTCTAGAAAAATGAGACTTCTTCAACGCAGAAGGTAGGTTTTCTCGAGCCAAACCTTAATATATCCTATACCAATGTGTAGAGCATCAAGTTAACTTTCGTTTCCCACTGGTTCATCGAATTCTAATGAGTATATTTGAGTATAAGTGTTTTTCCAAAGTCGCGCACTGTTAGGTTTTTCTCGTTCTTCTTATTATGCACGTGTTTCGAGACTGAATTTGACTAAATTTCTTCACAAACGTTTTTCTAATTAGAGTCACGATCATCTTTTATGTTGGACGTTGTATCCAAAATCCTTGGTTAGAGAGTTACAGGCGTGGGAATAGAGTCACTGCATGATACTGGGATTTCGGGCTACACTTGACTTTTGTACTTCATCTTTTCTCGAGATTCGAGACGGAATTAGATCAAACCCCAACATCAAAGTTCTTCTACTAAATGTCCTCGTCATCTTTCGTGTTGAATTTTGTGTAAATGTCATTAGTTAGAGAATTATAAGATGGGTAATGAATCGCTGCATGAGACATATTTTCGGGTCACACTTGACCATATGTTTTTGTTCTGGAAGCTCTCTAGTGTCGACACTACTTCATCTAGTGTCGACACATTGTCCCAAAGCAGCCCAGAAAGTGTTCTGGGAAGCTCTCTAGTGTCGACACTACTTCATCTAGTGTCGACACACTATCCCAAAGCAGCCCAGAAAGTGTTCTGGGAAGCTCTCTAGTGTCGACACTACCCTCTAGTGTCGACACCCATCCCAACAGCCCAAAAAGTGTTCTGGGAAGTTATCTAGTGTCCACACTACCTCATCTAGTGTCGACACACTGTCCCAGTTTTATCCAGAAAGTTATGGGAAACTGATCTAGTGTCGACACTACCTCATCTAGTGTCGACACACTGTCCCATGTTTTCCAGAAGGTTTTCTGGAACCTGTCTCTAGTGTCGACACTAATTGAAACTAGTGTCGACACTACCTGACCAGTTTTCATGTTTTTGCTTTGTGTTTGAAGCATGGTGTCGACACCAGCATGGGTTGTGTCGACACTACCTTTACAAGATATTGCATATTTTGGTTCTGTTCATTACATAATGTCTATTTAATGGCTTAAAAGTGTTTAACCTATTGAAAAATCCTAATTACATGAATACTATTCTAATTGCTTTCTAATGATATGATCATACATGAAACTGTGATTTACTCTGTTACCATTCTAGCTTGCTTTAAGTGATAAATTTTATCTTAAAATCTTGTAAACCCATTTGTAGCTAAATGCATTGTTCATTGCATGCCATCACGTTAAGTGTTTTTTTCCGAGAGTTGAGACCGACGGATTGTGAATTACACATGGTATTTCTACACACTTATACATCTAAGGCGTGCACTTCTTTCTCTTCGTGTCTCGTGTGTGAATTGCCATCGAGACTAAAGCTATTAATGTAAAGATTGAACTAAATTGTAAATCTTATCATTCAGCTGCCGAATTTATCTCTTACTATTGTCCTCATGGAATCATGTTCAATTTATTATTTCTTTCCATCATTATGAAAATGACATTACACATGCTTATTTTTTGAAACTCTCATTGGCCATTATTAATGACTGGGGTATCTACATTTAAAATTTTATATGAGATGGTGACAGGGCACGAAGTGTGTCCAAGGGCTCCAGTCTAGCCCCAATGACGGCGAGTCATAAATATACTGTTAACCATGGGGTATAATGATTACTGGCGTTGCATCTGCGCTGGGAGTACTTTCTTGCTTGTTGAATGGTAGATACATACAACATACACGTGTCCTGGTGTACATTCTTGATGGATCTTTTCTTGGTGTACATTGGTGTCTACGTGCCTGATTAGTATACTTGAACGTGCTTGTGCAATCTTGCTTGCTTGCTTGCGTGATATGGCCATCCTGCATTTATTGCCTAGTGATATCTTGTTTTCTTGAAAACTATTGACATCAAGTGAAGTCTTGCGTGCTTGTGCAAAGTGATCTATTGCTAGTTCTTTTGGCATCTTGTTCAAAAATCCTATTCTATCTTGTTCACTCTATCCAGCTTGTTTTATATATCATGTTTTAATGAGTTTTGTTCGTACTTGCATGTCATTGATCGTACTTGCCTAGTTCTAAAATGTTAATCACTTATATCATTGCCCGCACATTGAGATATAAATCCTACTGGGCTAGTTTGCTCATCCCCTACCTTTTCCAATATAGGTGACTATGAAGTTCAAGAGGAAGAGCAAGTCGAGGATGGGAATGCATCCGAGTGATGAGCGTCCCAATTCTGAGTCTAGTTATCGTAGTTTATTTTGAGAGTTAGAACCTGTAGTAGGAAGTGAGGGGTAAATGTACTTTCCTTTATTTGAGTCTCAGTCTGTACTAGTTTCCAATTTTTATAAGTTGAGTTGAAATTGAATACAGTTTTTATTGAGTTCAACATTTGGGCTATTATGATGTTGTGTTGATACACATTTAACGGTGTAGCTAGAGGCTATTTGCCGACTGTCCACGTCTCGAAATATCGACTCTAATATTCGAAATAATATCCGTTGCGTAATTCTCGGGACGTGACAGTTAAGTAGTATCAGAGACTAGGAATACCAAATAGGATATGTCTTAGGAATAGGAGATACCTATGGAACCTAGGTCATGGAAACACTCCTACCCATTGACTCTTATAATGTATCTAGAGACATTAATTAGTTTCCATCCTTTTCTCAGGAACCCTCATAACACTCTCACACAACTGCAATGGCTCGCAACCAGTGGCAAGCTATGCAAGACACGGTGGCTGGACTTACGCAGGCCCTGCAAAATGTAGTTCAGGCTGGAAATCAGGCTGCATGCAAGGAATGGAGCCGGTGATCTGCACCGAAATTTTAGGAGTTTAAACCCTCCTCGTTTCTTGGATCCCCTGACCCAGATGAAGCAGAAAATTGGCAAGAGGAAATCGAAAGGATTTTCCAAGTAATGCAATGCAACAACAAGGAGAAAGTGGTGCTGGCCACTTTCCAACTTACCAAGGATGCCCGAGCTTGGTGGAAGGCCACTTCGGCCCATCTGCCTAATATAGCTTGAATGGAGTGGGCCGGATTCTGGAGATATTCGGGGAAAATATTTCTCTGAGAGAGTGAAGGAGAAGAAGGCAGCAGAGTTTGCTGCACTAAAACAAAAGAACATGTATGTGGCTGAGTATGAAGCTCAGTTGTCGGTCTGGCAGTGTATAACCCACATCTTGTGGGCACAGAAAGGCTGAAAGCCAATCGTTTCATGGATGGACTCAGGCCCATGTTCATTGAAAGGCTCGGACCACACCACATTCAAACTTACACTGAGATGGTCCAAAGAGCTCAGCTAGTGGAGGACACCATGGCTAAAGTAGAGAGCATGAGGGGCAAGGACAACTCTAAGCCGGTCTTTGTCAAGAAGGGAGCACCTAACACTGTTCCAACGTTTCGTAGCAACAATAACAACTCCAACAGCAACAACAAGAGGCCAATTGCTGGAAGAGATGCGGCGGGAGATAAAAGAGTCAAAGTGGAAGGTAGGCAGTCGTCTGAAAACTGCAAGTTTTGTGATAAACCAGGACACGAGCTGAGGAATGCTGGAAGAAGCTCGGGGCATGCTTGAGATGTGTGGTGGTCGTGACCACCGTATTCCGGATTGTCCTATGCTGAAGGACCAGCCCGGGAGAGCTCAGAATGCACCACGGCGTCAGGGACGCCTTAATGCTGTCATAGAAGCTGACCTACCCGAGGAAGGGGGTATGGTGGAAGGTACCATTTCATACACTCTCAACCTGCATTTGTACTTATTGATACGGGAGCTGCATATTCTTTTATTTCCACCACATTTGCTGCAACTTTACCTGTCAAACCTATACCCTTGAAATCCAAGATCATTGTAGCCTCTCCACTAGGCTCAGAATCTGAACTCACTCACTACTTGCCAAAATGTGAAACCATAATTGGAGGACACAATCTCCTGCAGACCTTATCTGTTTAGACATGAAGGGTTATGATGCCATTCTGGGTGTCGATTGGCTAATTAAATATGATGCCGATGTAAACTGTCGCCATAGGAGGGTCACTTTTAAAAGATCAACCTTCCAACTCTATCATACTTGGCACCGTTATCACAAACACCCTATCTTGAAGGCTTCTAAGCTGATCAACCAGGGTTGTGATGCTTCCTAGTTCCGTCTTGGCTACTGAAAAGAAGAAACCGACCTTAGAAGACATTCCAATAGCCAGGGAATATCCTGATGTATTTCCAGAGGAATTGCCTGGTATACCACCTGAGCGGGAGGTAAACTTCACCATTGAGTTACTCCCTGGGGCAGCCCCTGTTTCAAAGGCCCTGTATCGCATGTCCCCTGTTGAACTTGCAGGAGTTGAAGAGACAGATCCAAGAACTGCTAGATCAAGGTTTTATCAGGCCTAGTACATCCCCGTGGGGAGCGCCGGTACTATTCGTCAGAAAGAAGGACGGATCAATGAGGCTTTGCATTGACTACCGTCAGTTGAACCAGTTGACAATAAAGAACAAGTATCCACTACCCCGCATCGATGAACTGTTTGATCAGATCTCTGGCGCACAATATTTCTCTAAGATAGATCTAAGATCTGGCTACCATCAACTAAGAATAAAGGAAGAGGATATCACAAGTCTGCATTCCGGAGTAGGTATGAGTCGTGTCATGCCGTTCGGATTACCAATGCTCCAGCGGCTTTCATGCAACTAACAGAAACAGTATTTATAGGCCCTACTTGGACCAGTTCATAGTGGTGTTCATTGATGACATCCTTATTTACGCCAAATCCAAAGAAGAACATGAGGAACACTTGAAGGTTGCTCTGCAAGTGCTCAGAGATAACCAACTTTATGCTAAACTTTAGTGTGAATTCTGGATAGAGGAAGTATCTTTCCTTGGTCACATCATATCCAAGGAAGGAATCTTTGTAGATCCATCCAAGTGTGGAGGCGGTAAAGAATTGGGAAAGGCCGACAACTGTGTCGGAGATCAGAAGCTTTCTGGGGTTAGCCGGTTATTATCGTCGCTTCATTAAATATTCTCAAAGATAGCTGTACCAATGACCAGCTTACCAGGAAGGAGAATCCATTTGCATGGACTGATGAATGTGAAGAGTTTCAGGGCATTGAAAGAACACCTTACCTCAGCACCCGTACTAACCTTGCCAACTGCCGGGGGTAGTTTTGAAGTATACACGATGCATCCGGGGGTAGTTTTGAAGTATCCTTATTTACGCCAAGCTATCCGGTCCAGAAATTTGAGAAAAAGTGGTTTTTCGGTTGTCAATGGAGTTTGGACGAAGACTTCTGTGCTGAGGGTGAAGCCATCATTGGTGAGCCCAGAGGTCCAAGATGCAGAAGTAGCAGCAGCAGAACCACCAGCAGCAGCAGATCCAGTAGCTCCGGCAGAAAGAGCAGCAGCACCATCTGTGGAAGCAGCAGTAGCACCACACAGCAGCTGAATCTAGCAGCAGGATTGAGGATATCCCTCATAGGATATTGAGCCCGTTGGGCATAGTTCATGGGATCCACTTCCCTCTTCCGAGTAGGCTCAGTACTCAGAGATGTACTGGAATCCATCCAAAGCTCTTTAAGGGATCCAGTAGTTAGTGAAGTTCAAATTGCAGAAGCCGTGGCATCAGGCCACATTGATTTATTGATTATTATGGAAGAAGCTCCCATTCAGGGGGAGCAAAGAATAGAGACTGAAGATGTGCCTATGGAAGATGCTCCAGTTCAGGGTGAGTAATCAATTGAAAAAGGGGCAGCAGCACGTTAGTGGGGGAACAAAATGCCAATGCCCCCATTGATGATTTGTTTAGAGAAGGCATTGTGTGAAAGTGTGCCTCAAAGAAGAAATTGAAAATGTTGATTATGAAGAGCCCGTTGGTTAGGGCAAGAGAAGACAAAAGAAAAATGGTGGGTAAAGAAGTTCCTCTCCTCACCAGTAAGGCCACACAAGAGATCTAGGAAAAAGAATTGAAAATCAATTTGAAACCTGTTGTTGAGCGCCTGGATGAGCAAGGCAAAATTTTGTGTTCCGTGAGGTCAGATATGGCCTCCATTTTTATTAGTCAAGCTCATCTGCCCGTTCATTAGGGGCACTGTCATCTGAACTTGAAAGTCTTCGAAATGATTATGACAGTCTGAGCAATATGCTTGTAGATTTGTCAGTGTTTTTGATGGGGCACACCATCTCAGCCCCTCCTTTTGGCAGTGCAGGGCCATCAGGGCAAAGTGAAGAGTCTAATAGGCCATCAGGCCTATCATTGCAGAGCAGCAGCAAGAGGAAGAGCGGCCATCAGGGCCTTTGTCTGAAAAACCTGTAGAGCCACCATGGCCAATTCCTATTGAGGGAGTGAGCACGCTGAACAAGTAGTTCTACTGAGGAATCTGGGCCAGCAGGGCTAGTAGAGGTTGCTTCACCTCCAGTGGAATCTGTGGCTGCAAGAGAAGAGGATCAGGCTGTAGCTCCAGAGCCCTCTGTCCTTCCCCCTTCCCACTCCAGCACCTCCTTCTCCACCACCTCATCCACTGCTCCTCCAGCTCCTCTCACCTTCAAACAACCCCGTTCCAAACCATTTCCTTACCTAGACTTTCTCTTCCCAAACCAATCTCTTCATCTCCTACTTCCTCCACCATCATTCCTCCACCCTTATCTTTTGTTGAGGTTCCTCCTGCATCTCTTCAGCAGGGACCTCTTCTAGTAGTCCTTCTTCTTCAGGGCCTTCTGATCTCCCTTCCATCACCCCTGCTTCCCTCTTCCATCCTCAAACACCCCCTTCTTTCATTACTATTATTCCTGAGGATGCCCAATTAGCTCACACAGAAATCCAGGACATCAAGGATGAATTGAAGTAGCAATACTTCGTTCAGTCCTGGCTGTTGGGACCCACTCTCATAGGACAGGCTCTGCCAGTCCTATCCTAAGAAGAGGAGACTCACTTCCACCCATCCTGTCTCTTCTGAACCTTGTTACCCTCCCCTTTGGTTCTCTCTTTCCATTTCCAATAAGAAACAACCTATCTATGAGGAATTTCTCAAAAGGTAGTGTTTGCTCACCTCTTGGCCTTCTTTCCAAAATCTTTCGGCCCATCTCAATACCATTTTCCCTTATGCTTTTCTTTCCAAGGCTCAACAGTCAAAATTTTTTTCCATGACTGAAGCCAGAACTGAAGAACAATGGGCTCGGAGCACAGAGATCTGTACAATCACTTTCGTCGTACTCAAGCCGCCAGATTTCCACCCAGAGAAGCTCCTCTCCCTCTCTCTGAATGGTTTCAGATTCATCATAAAATCTTTTTGGACCCTTCATTCAGAAGGAAATCAAGTTCATCCGGCAATACAAAATGTACTACGATTACTGCTATCTTCATAACATTCCCGAGGTGCAGCTGGGCCAGTTCAGGCAAGCCATCCATGATCTAAGTTCCAGGGTTGTTCACATCGAACCTCTCCAAGTTGACTTTGTCACTTTGGTCATTCTTGATGTGGTGTTCCTTCCTCCACTTCACTCCCTGATCATGGATTCATCTGTGGGAACTCTCATGTTTGAGCGAGCTGCTCAGGTTATGGCTAGGCTCTCTGTGCAAGAAGGTCGTAACCTCGCTTTTCATAGATTTGTCTTCAAGCAGTATCTTCAGGGGTACCTCAAGGCAGATGTCCTTGCCCCTATTCTATCTGAATGTGAGCATTTGTCACCTGCTGTTGGGAAAAGCTCTACACTTTGTCCGCTCAACTTAAAGAGTTGAATACTTCTCAGGCTCGCTCCCATCAACCTCTTCTGAGTTCCGCTGAATTTCTGGATGCAAATTCTCTGCACCTTGTCCGGGACTCCTTCCTGAAATGGGAAGAACGGTACAGGGTCTTTCTAGAATTAAAGAAGGAATTTCGGCAGCATCAGATCTTCTATCCCTTTAAAATAACTCAGCTTTCTTCAGTTTGCCAGTTTTGGTGTTTTTATCTCCTACAAGTAGCTCTTGGCAACGACAAATAATGAGATTTCATATCAGATCAGAGACAGCTTCACATCAAGAGGATGACTCCCACCATGGGACCCTCCTATTGTATTGAGCTTGGAGCATTTCAAGCCTATTTTGAAGAGCAGGAACGCCAAGCGCTACCTCTCATTAGGCGCTTTGCATCTCTCTTTTCTCCTACCTTCTATCTCTCTGAACCCTCCAATGCTCCATAAATCTCTTTGTTTCTCTCTTTTTCTTTGTCTCAAGCTCTTGTATCTTTTTGCTTACATGACAAAAGGGGGAGAAATATAGCATATACAGTATTTGAATATTTCCCTTATATTCTTTTCGCAAGAATGCTTAGACTTATTTCACAATCATCTTTGCTAATTGTTAAGTTTTGTCATCACCAAAAATGGGGAGATTGATGATCAGTTTATCCCCATGTAATTTAAATTATTACATATCTATTTTGGTGATTAACAAAACAATGATAAATGTTTAATATAACAATTTATTATGAGATTTTAGCACAGAAATAAACCAAGGGTAAACAAGCAAATCAACCATGATGTAAGTATTCATCACTCTACAATGTAAGTTTGAAGCATTATCTGTCTAAGTTCATAACGATTCTATGATGATATAACGATTTCCTTACATTCATAAAGATTTCATATTCGATAAGTGATCGCAACGATTTGCTCTCACAACGATTCGATAAGTGATCGCAACGATTTGCCCTCACAACGATTTGATAAGTAATCATAACGTTTACTCTCGTAACGATTTGCTCTCGTACGATTTCTTTAGTAATCATAACGATTTGCTCTCATAACGATTCCTTTAGTCATCACATCGATTTGCTTATACATCATAACGATTTGTACATCGATTTGCTTATAACGTCATAACGATTTGTACATCGATTTGCTTATAACATCACAACGATTTGTACATCGATTTGCTTATAACGTCATAACGATTTGTACATCGATTTGCTTATAATGTCATAACGATTTGTACATCGATTTGCTTATAACGTCATAATGATTTGTACATCGATTTGCTTACAACGTCATAACGATTTGTACATCGATTTGCTTATAACGTTATAACGATTTGTACATCAATTTGCTTATAACGTCATAACGATTTGTACATCGATTTGCTTATAACATCACAACGATTTGTACATCGATTTGCTTATAACGTCATAACGATTTGTACATCGATTTGCTTATAACATCACAACGATTTGTACATCAATTTACTTATAACGTCATAACGATTTGTACATCGATTTGCTTATAACATCACAACGATTTGTACATCGATTTACTTATAACGTCATAACGATTTGTACATCGATTTGCTTATAACATCACAACGATTTGTACATCGATTTACTTATAACGTCATAACGATTTGTACATCGATTTGTTTATGACTCTATAATGATTTGATTATAACGACTTGTTGATAACAATTTGCTTATAGAATCATAATGATTCACTTAAGACAATATAACGACTTGATATTTGACTCACTTTTGACTGCGTTGAAAAGTCAAATCTTTCTCGCACATCTTTCTAACGTCTGTGCATTTATTACTCTGAACGTATCTCTGTATTCATGCAGACGATATCTTCTATTCTCGTGCTTATTCTGCAAACATCTTTTTGGAAGAAGAGAATGAATTTCTACTTCTGTATAAAATCAATCTAACGTTGACTGACAACAAGAGACAGCTTAGCTGCCTATTGTTTAGCATTTAATGTATGCAGGTTTCTGACAACATTCGTCATACAACGTTGGACAAAATAGAAGCCAAAGGATACTACAGAAGATCCTATCTCTTTGCGTGCATAATGGATAAAAGGCTGCTGACGGAAGCTTCTACAGTACCATGCAGTCTAACGTACACTTATGCATAGAGACAACGGACACTCCAACGTTCGAATTTCAAATGTTGATATATATAAAAGAATGAAGTTCGACAATGGAAGATAGTTAGTGAATAATAACCTACAACACCTTCAACCTTCGGCAAGCCATTCTTAGAGCCAAGCACAACTCTCATTAGTTTTAGCTCTTTCTCTCGGTGCTAAGTTCACATCTGTGTGAGAGCCTTTCGGTCTGAGAAGAGTCCTTGATTGTAGATCTCTTCTTCTTCTCAGTCCTTGCTTCAGATCAAGCAGTGTTCTATAAGCTTGATCTAGGGGCATCATCTCTTTGATCACTATTTCTTGAGTTGTTCCTTTCTGTTTTGAAGGAAGACCTGGTGGGATCCAGGGTGTGTCTTTCCCTTCGTGTTGAAGGAGGACCTGGTGTGGTATCTAGGGGTTGTAATTCCCTTCGGGTTGAAGGAAGACTAACTGTGCCTATTAGGGTCCTTAAGGGGGACTGTACCCTTGTAGTGAAATCCTGAGATTTTGCTCAGGGACTGGATGTAGGACTCCTAAGGAGAGGAGATCCGAACACGGATAATTCCTTATGTTGTGTGATTGTCTTTGTGTGATTGCTGTTTATCTTCACTATCACTAACATCCATCGAAGTGTAGTTTGTGTGAACGTTTTGTGTAAAGGGTTTAGAAGACGAAGTTTTAAAGCCCCATTCACCCCCCCCCCCCTCTGGGCTTGCTAGCTGGGCAACAACATCAACCCCGAATTGGTGAGCATAGGTTAATCTTGAAGCCAGGGGCGGTTGCCGTAAAACAAAATTCAGACGATTCCTCCCTTACATTTCTTTAAAGATGAAAGAGGAAATTGACAAACTACACAAAGCTAAGTTCATCCGTGTAGTCCTCTATCCATTGTGGGTGGCGAACATAGTCCCAGTAATGAAGAAGGATGGAAGAGTGCGAATTTGCATTGATTTCCGAGACTTGAATAGGGCATGTCCAAAGGACGATTTCCCTTTACCTCATTTGGATGTGTTGATTGATAACACCGCTGGGTATGAAACTCTATCGTTCATGGATGGGTACTCAGGATATAATCAAATCCGTCTAGCCCTGGAGGACCAAGAGAAAACCTCCTTCACCACGCCCTTGGGAACTTATTGCTTTGTGGTCATGCCGTTTGGATTGAAAAATGTCGGCGCCACTTATCAAAGGGCAATGTTAGTTATCTTCCACGATATGATTCATATAGATGTTGAAGTGTACGTGGATGACATTGTGGTGAAGTCTCGGACTCGAAGAGAACACTCCTCTGTGCTTGCCAAAGTGTTCCGCCGCGCACAAGAATATCAATTAAAGATGGATCCAAAGAAGTGCGTGTTTGGGGTTTCTTCAGGAAAATTGCTAGGTTTCATAGTCACCAACAGG
>JACBKR010001889.1:0-39210 GCA_014218235.1 Colocasia esculenta | reverse complement strand
AGAAGATGGTGAATGATTTGGGGCTTGGTTTTATGAAAATTGATGCATGTCCGAATCACTGTATGATGTACTACAAAGAGGATGCAGATAAGACATCATGCTGTATTTGTAAGCATGATAGGTTCAAGCCCAAGAGAGGGTTCAAGTCAAAGCAGAAGGATGTTCCGTATAAGTCATTGCAGTACTTTCCTATCACACCCAGATTGCAGCGATTGTTCATGTCCTCGAGGACAGCTGGACATATGACATGGCATGCGGAAAGAGTCCGTCGCGACGAAGGTGAAATGAGTCATCCTGCGATGGTGAAGCTTGGGCTCATTTTAGCCGTACTCATCCTTACTTCTCAAGGGATCCACGCAACGTACGGCTTGGTTTATGCACAGATGGTTTCAATCCTTTCGGAGGCTCGGTGGCATCTTACTCATGTTGGCCAGTATTCCTAACACCGTATAACCTTCCGCCAGGCATGTGCATGAAGCGTGAGAATCTGTTCCTTTCATTGCTGATTCCGGGTCCAAAAAGTCCAGGAAAGAATATAGACATATATCTCAGACCGTTGATTGATGAGATGAATTGTTATGGTCAGATGGTGTGCAGTCTTATGATGCATCAGAAAACAGAATTTCAATCTGAAGGCTGCATTAATGTGGACAATAAGTGACTTCCAGCCTACGACATGTATCTGGTGGAGCACACATGGGAGGTTGGCATGTCCTTATTGCATGGAGGATTCTAAATCATTTGTGTTGAAATGGGGGGAAAATCTTGTTGGTTCGATTGTCATCGGCGGTTTCTACCCAGTGACCATCCTTTCCGAAAGCAAAAGGATTCTTTATTAAAAAAATACAACTGTGAGGGAGGTAGATATGGAACGGGTGTCTGGTGGAAACATGGCGAGGCGGGTCCAAACTTACCGACTGTAACACAACTGGCTGGTAGTACCCGACAAATCCCTGGCTTTGGGAAGGATCACAATTGGGTGAAGCAAAGCATTTTTGGGAATTGCCTTATTGGTCAACACTTTTGATACGTCATAACCTAGACGTCATGCATATAGAGATGATGTTTTGATAATGTGTTCAACACAGTTATGGACGTCAAAGGCAAAACGAAGGATAACGTCAAGGCACGTTTCAATTTGAAAGTACTTTGCAAACGTCCAGAACTAGAGCTACAGCATGTTCAAGGAAAAGTGGTGCAACCTAAAGCTGCATATGTGCTTGGGGCCAGACGATTAAGGAGTGTTGCAATGGTTAAAGCAATTGAGATTTCCGGATGGATATGTCTCGAATATTGCGCGTTGTGTAAATGTGAATGAGGGAAAAATATACGGAATGAAGAGTCATGACTGCCATGTTTTCATGCAAAGACGATGCCTCTTGCTTTTCGTGAGTTGTTGCCGAAACAAATATGGGGAGCAATGACTGAGCTGAGTTAATTCTTCAGGATTTTATCTACATCAGAACTCAAAATTCATGACTTGCAAAATATGGAGCAAAATATAATTCAGACAGTCTGCAAATTAGAGAAGATATTTCCTCGAGCATTCTTTGATTCAATGGAGCACTGATCATCCATTTACTATATGAGGCAAGGGTCGGAGGACCAGTACAATTTCGATGGATGTATCCGTTGAGAGGTATATTTCTACATCTCAATTTATTGCCATTACGACGAGCTTTTATATTACTTATGTATGCATTTGAATTATTGTCGTAGGTGCATGCACGATCTTAAGATGAAAGTCCGCAACAAAGCACAAGTTGAGGGCTCCATTGCTCAGGCGTACCTCATTGAGGAGATATCGAACTTCTGTTCGATGTACTTTGACACGGAAATACGAACCCGACGCACTCAACCTCCACGTAATGATGATGGTGGAGATTCCGAGGTGTCAGACCAACTCTCTGTATTCAAGTGTCCCGGACGGGCATTGGATCTTCATCTACTCGCGCACTCCAAGACAGAGAGTTGGTAGCTGCGGAGATCTACGTGTTCATGAATTGCGAAGAACTAGAACCCTACATTCAGTAAGCTCTCCACGCTTATTCGTCATCATTTGAGTGCATTGCTGCAGAACTAACGGTTTGTGTGATATTTACATTGCAGAGAGTTTGAATCGGTCATATTGCGACGGAATCCACGTCTAACTGACGTGCAGGTTGAAAAGAACGGGAGAAGTCTTTTCCTACTTGGTTAAGATCTCGAGTATGTGTCTAATTATTCCAAAACATAAGTGTTATTTTTTATGCAGACTGAGTTGAAGTCATTTATTCAATGTTGTCTATTTATCTCATAATAGGTTGAACATGGCTTCATTCCCGATTCAAGAGTACAACAGATTAGTTTTGGCCCCTCGAAGATTGTACGTGTCTATCCAGGCTACATGTGAATGGATACAGATTTCACACGAGAGATTATGGACGGAATAAGTCTACGATGACAGCGGCGTATGTGTGAAGGGAAGTGCCTACAATGAAAATGAAATTGACTATTATGGCATTCTCGAAGAAGTCATTGAACTGCAATTTTTGGGACAAGACAACAATGTATTTCTGTTCAAGTGTCATTGGTTTGACCGACATCTATTCGTCATGACACAACATATGGATTAATCGATATGAAGTATAAGTCCAAATTGAGTACATATGAGCCATTCATCCTGGCGGCACAAGCCCAACAAGTTTATTATTCAAATTATACATCCCTCAAATTAAGAGATTGGTGGGCTGCATGTAGAGTGAAATCAAGACTATTCCCTGAGTATGAGCTTCTCCCGACTGATGATGAGCTCGAAGGTGTTAATGACAACTTTTTCCAATCAGATCAGAGTGACGCACGAGAGTTGGCAGCTTCTACGCAGTACAATGTTCATGATATAAATGAAACAATTTGCTTACATAAGGATAACGAACAAGAAGAAGTTGACCCAAATGTCGCTGAGCGGGAGGTGGAGTCTGATGTGGAGGAAGACTCCCAAGATGATGAGGATGAATTCCAGGATGATGATGAAGATGATGCTGAATTAAACATGTCTTCAGCATCTGATGAAATATAGATAATATACTACATATTTTGTAAGAAATTGGTGTTGTTGTTAATACATGTTCATAATAAATTGCTACTTCAAATTGAGTGTGATGACTTGCTATATCTTATTTGTATCAATAGAGATATGGTACGTGGAGGACGCAGTCGAACGGTTGCCACGTCCGTTGGCAGAGGGACTGCCTCCCCGTCCACGTCTGCCTCCAGGTCCGCGACAGGTATATGCATATGTACACAAAAAAACCATATGGGTATTATTGTTTATATTGATTTCACGAGAACTAACGTACATACAATTTACAGGGACTACCTCCCCGTCCACGCCCGTCTTCCGCGACAGGTAAATTTCTATATTGTTGTTTATTTGAATTCATAATTCTAATGTGTATGAAATATTGCAGGGATGCCTCCCCGTCCACGCCCGTCGTCCCAGCGACAGGTAATTTTCTACATTGTGTTTATTTGAAATTCATAATTTCTAATGTGTATGAAATTTTGCAGGGACTGCCTCCCCGTCCACGCCCGTCGTCCCAGCGACAGGTAATTTTTCACATTGTGTTTATTTGAAATTCATAATTTCTAATGTGTATGAAATTTTGCAGGGACTGCCTCCCCGTCCACGCCGTCGTCCCAGCGACAGGTAATTTTCTATATTCTTGTTTATTTGAAATTCATAATTTCTAATGTGTATGAAATTTTGCAGAGAACTGCCTCCCCGTCCACGCCACCTTGTCTTCTTCCTCACCACAAGGTAAACATATGTTTCAATAGATTAGTATGTTTGGTCTCTTGCAATTTATACAATAAAAATGTGCTAAATGTTTTCAACAGAGGTGGAGAGCCAGCATCCAGCAGCTGAGGAGGGGCCTCAGCTACCAGGACGACAACCATGCTGGATCTCAGGGTAAAGTTCATCATCTCAGTGTTACTGTATTTGTTATTTAGGATATACATTTCATGTAGAAAATTAATGTGGAATTGCAGGGGGAAGATAGATCCCAATCCTGCTTCCCGCTATATTACGACGCTGGTCCACGCACATATTCTAGGACCAGTGGATGCATGGAGAGACTTCCCGGTGCCAGTCCGGGATTTATTATTTGACATGTTACGGTATTTTTATTTTTTAGAAGAGTTGAAGTCATTTATTCAATTATTATTAATTTGGGTTTATGTAGAACGTTGATTAATTTTATTTCTTTACAGCGGAGGTTCGCGTTCACGAGACCGAGGATCTCCCTCGGGCTCGAGCCGTCTGGGAGATTACGGCCCAGACTAATTTAAGAAAGTCGATGTGGGAGGCACGGGACAAGGCAATGAAGACTACAGGCAACCGGGATCCTATGGCTTGGGTGGATTACGGCCCTATTTGGCTGCGGACGGACTATTGGGAGTCCCTTGCGCGCGTTGGGCTGCTGGACCATGGCAGCAGCGGTCACAGGCGGCAATACGCAACAGAGCAACTCAACCGGAGAAGAATGTGCATACTAGTGGATCCGTATCTTATGCACCCACAGTCAAAAATTGGTAAGTATTTTATTGTTCGATTCATATATACATATGGATTATTATTGTGAAGTAACTAATTTTGTTGAATTTTAAGCATCACGACCTGGAGTGTGCCCCTACTTTCCGCGAGTTATTTGACCGGACTCATAAGCGGAAGGGGACGGATGACTATGTTACCGAGAGTGCCCGCACGATTGCTGTAAGTCAAGCTTTAAATTATGAATTCAATTATGATATTAAGTAATTTGTTTTCAATAATTTAATTTTAAATTATTTTACAGGAGACGTACGACAGGACGATGGCGGAGCGCTACACAGAGGGCACTCCCCATCCAGATTGGATGCGGACGCTTGGGTCGAGGCAGCGGGAGTGTCGAGGAAGGGTCGAGTGTACGGCTTTGGGGACAGCCTGGATACTCATCGAGTGTTGTCCTCATATGCCAGTTCGATCGCTCCTCCGGCACACGTGAGTTCATCTTCTGCGCCGCCGTCAGTGGTGTAGAGGACATTAGAGGCATCATTCGGGAGGAGCTACGTACAGAGCTACAGACGCAGCGGGAAGAGCTACAGACGCAACGGGTACAGCTACAGGCGCAGCAGGTACGATAGAGACGCAGCGGCTACAGCTACAGACGCAGTTCAGCGATATGGTTCAGCAGTTCATGTCAATAATGCAGGGAGTACGCCCCACACAGCCAGCAGCTCAGGTCAGTATTAGTATTAATTTCATATACTTAGGATTGGGTCGGGCGTTCAATTGACGGATCTAAAAAACACCCAAGTATATATAAAGCTTCAAAACACACAACTCGGGGGTCCAAAATCCAAAAGGGATCGGATCGGCGTGCCGTTTTCTCCGACACGACCGGGTGGGTTAAAGTGACGTGTAGAAACTGACGGAATCCAATTTGGATCTCCGAATTGGGTTGAGCATTCAAATGACGGATCTAAAAACACTCAAGTATATATAAAGGGTCAAAACACACAACCGGGGGTCTAAAATCCCAAATAGGGATCCAATCGACGTGTCGTTTTCCGACACGACGGGTGGGTAAAGTGACGTGTAGAAACTGACGGAATCCAATTTGGATCCCCGGATTGGGTTGGGCATTCAATTGACGGATCTAAAAACAGACAAGTATATATAAAAGGTTAAAACACACAACCCGGGGGTCCAAAATCCCAAATAGGGATCAATCGACGTGTCGTTTTCTCCGACACGATCAGGTGGGTTAAAGTGACGTGTAGAAACTGACGGAATCCAATTTGGATCCCCGGATTGGGTTGGACATTCAAAGGACGGATCTAAAAACACGGTCAACCATATATAATGGTTAAAACACGCAACCCGGGGTCCAAAATTCAAATAGGGATCGGATCGGCGTGCCGTTTTCTCCGACACGACCGGGTGGGTTAAAGTGACGTGTAGAAACTGACGGAATCCAATTTGGATCCCCGGATTGGGTTGGGCATTCAATTGACAGATCTAAAAACAGGTAAGTATATATAAAAGGTTAAAACACACAACCCGGGGGTCCAAAATCCCAAATAGGGATCAATCGACGTGCCGTTTTCTCCGACATGACTGGGTGGGTTAAAGTGACGTGTAGAAACTGACGGAATCCAATTTGGATCCCCGGATTGGGTTGGACATTCAAAGGACGGATCTAAAAACACGGTCAACATATAAATGGTTAAAACACGCAACCCGGGGGTCCAAAATCCCAAATAGGGATCCAATCGACGTGCCGTTTTCTCCAACACGACCGGGTGGGTTAAAGTGACGTGTAGAAACTGACGGAATCCAATTTGGATCCCCGGATTGGGTTGGGCATTCAAAGGACGGATCTAAAAACACGGTCAACCATATATAAATGGTTAAAACACGCAACCCGGGAGTCCAAAATCCCAAATAGGGATCCAATCGACGTGCCGTTTTCTCCGACACGACCGGATGGGTTAAAGTGACGTGTAGAAACTAACGGAATCCAATTTGGATCCCGGATTGGGTTGGACATTCAAAGGACGGATCTAAAAACACGGTCAACCATATATAAATGGTTAAAACACGCAACCGGGGGTCCAAAATCCCAAATAGGGATCCAATCGACGTGCCGTTTTCTCCGACACGACCGGGTGGGTTAAAGTGACGTGTAAAAACTGACGGAATCCAATTTGGATCCCGGATTGGGTTGGGCATTCAAAGGACGGATCTAAAAACACGGTCAACCATATATAAATGGTTAAAACACGCAACCCGGGGTCCAAAATCCCAAATAGGGATCCAATCGACGTGCCGTTTTCTCCGACATGACCGGGGGGTTAAAGTGACGTGTAGAAACTGACGGAATCCAATTTGGATCCCCGGATTGGGTTGGACATTCAAAGGACGGATCTAAAAACACGGTCAACCATATATAAATGGTTAAAACACGCAACCCGGGGTCCAAAATCCCAAATAGGGATCCAATCGACGTGCCGTTTTCTCCGACACGACCGGGTGGGTTAAAGTGACGTGTAGAAACTGACGGAATCCAATTTGGATCCCCGGATTGGTTGGGCATTCAATGACGGATCTAAAAACAGGCAAGTATATATAAAAGGTTAAAACACACAACCGGGGGTCCAAAATCCCAAATAGGGATCCAATCGACGTGTCGTTTTCTCCGACACGACCGGGTAGGTTAAAGTGACGTGTAGAAACTGACGGAATCCAATTTGGATCTCCGGATTGGGTTGGGCATTCAAAGGACGGATCTAAAAACACGGCCAAGCATATATAAATGGTTAAAAGACGCAACCCGGGGGTCTAAAATCCCAAATAGAGATCCGATCGACGTGCCGTTTTCTCCGACACGACCGGGGGGTTAAAGTGACGTGTGGGAACTGACGGAATCCAATTTGGATCTTCGGATTGGGTTGGGCATTCAAAGGACGGATCTAAAAACACCCAAGGCGAAAATGATGGATCTAAAAATAGTATTGTATTAAGCTTGAGAAATAATCACATGTTTTAAATTTTATTTTTGAAAATATTGTATGTCTTTTATTTATTTTAATGTTTCTCATTTTAATTTGTTTAATATAGGATCCAGCTCCAGACGATGACGAGGCAGGGACAGCAGACGATCCAGCAGATCTATGTTGATTTTTGTATTCATTATTCTATATGATTTTATATTTATTGTATTTTATGATTTTATGTTGATTGTTAGTATTTGTTAAATTTATGAATATTGTAGCAGGTTTGACATTGTAGCAATGTTGACAAATCATTTTATTTGCCTATTTTAAAAAAAAAATTATGTATTTTCCGACGGATTTCCGACGGATAAGTATCCGTCGGAATGTATAAATTACCGACGGAAAAATACTGTCAGTAATACCTTCGAAAAGTACTGACGGATTGGCCGACGGATACATATCCGTCGGAAAGGATAAATTACCGATGGCTAAATACCGTTGGGAATTCCGTCGGAAAATACTGACGGCCTTACCGTCGGATTATATCTGTCGGAGTTTCGACCGAATTCCGACGGAATTGTCATCCGTCAGAAATTGCTGACCAAGTATTTCCAACGGAAAGTTTCCGACGAGCTTTGGACGGAAAGCGGTCGGAAGGCTCCTTTTCGACGGATGACCGACGGATTTCCGACGGATTAAGTCCGTCGGAAATAGCGCATTTTCTTGTAGTGTTATATTGTCTTAGTATTACAAAAATAAATGAGATATTAAGAAAAAAACTAAATAATGAGTAGAAGGAATAAATTTCCATTTACCATTGCACACACATGCATGGACCAAGTCACCAAGATCCTCCTAGATCATGGTTCCCTCTTTTAGAGGGCTACCTTTAGCGGGATCTAGAACTAGAGATGTGCACGTTGTTTTTCTTAGGTTCTAATCTACAGGGGATTTAGGAGAGATGGTCGGACCTTGTCACTGCACATAGCACTAGAACCAATCCCTAAGTACACACTATATCTGATGCTTACACAGAACTAGAGGACCGAATGGTAAAGCAACAAGCATTGATACCGATAAATATGCAGAACACCTCTGTAACCATTCTACATCACAAAAACACACCATATATTGAAAAACAAATCTCAATACACACTGAGTGAAAACACGTTGGAAGCTACTGTCGCGTTAAGAATGTGCCATGCATAATGACTACATTCAGGAAGCCTGAATGCACTAACAATGGCGTGTCTTGAATGGACCTATCGACGAGGGTGTATTTCAAGATAGAATGGGCATATTTTCAAACTTGGTGTAAAACCCAAAAATCCATTCATTTCACGATTTGCATAATTTGCATGCATTGTACACATCCTGGATCGATATATAGCATAAAGATGCATTAAAAACTCAAAAACCACATCAATTCATGCTTAAAACTCACGTATTGTGCTAACTCAGCAGGTTACAATCTTTCAATCACATTTTGTAGCTAATAACAAGGAAATCATTCTTTCTACACTAGTTTAAAGCTATTAAACAACAACTAATCAATAGAATTTTAACATGAAGGGAAAACATGAAGATTATGTGAAAAGTTAGGAGAAGAAGTATCTCCCTACTAAGAAGAAGGAAATTAACCAAGCTATCCAAGCCTCTTCGTGCCCTAAATGTATGCGATCTCCATGTCAAAAATTGCCTTAGAAACACCCAAACCACCCTTGGGACTTGGCTCCCCTCTCTCCTTCGCCTTGGAATGGGTCTGGTGAAGCCTAAAAGGCTTTGCCAACCCATGTATGTAAAACAAGATCGGTTCTGTAGATGCACTGACCCGACCAGGCACATTCTAAACACGTCAGCCTAGGGTGGCGTGTCTAGCACCATCAAACCCATAATGTGCTTGCCAGTTATGGTGCGTTTTGAACATGTCAAACACCTAAGCCACGTTTAGTACTGTCTCAAAACATATTGCCTTGCCTAAAAGGTGCCGACCAAGAATATCGCATTGTAAGTGCGCCAAACGCCCAAGAAGCGTCTTCAAAATAAACGAACCAACCTAGATTGCCGCATTTAAAACGTGACAACCACCTCAACCGCATTCAAGTATGCAGTGCCAGGCCTTAAGCAACCTCTAGCAGGAGCTCAAAGGGGTACAATTATCTCTTGAACAATTGACATACTGGCCCAAACTTGATCGAAACCACCATGCAATCCATATAATGGGCCATAACAACTGCTAGACTCAATAAAAAGGGTTCGAAAGATGTCACGCTACATATTTGGACTTTGATCCAACTCAATACTATCTCCATGTCTTGCGTCAACTTGTGATCTGGGCAACCAAGTTGGCGAGGGTTGACATGTATTACTCTATCAACATGTTGGTGTATGTCATCTCCCTCTTTATTGACCACCAATAAACTCATAAATCTTGAAGGTGTTCATCAGTCGACCGGTAGCTACTCTTGGTTATCACCAAACATAGAATGGATATATGCTATAATACCAACTTCATCATTATGTGAAGAAAAAACACTTGATCCCTCGCACCAAATATATAGAGTACAAAATTAAAATAAAATAGTGACAAGAAGGTTTTTTTTTTTTGAACTCTCTCTTCTTATTCTATATATAGGAGAGGCTAAAGTCTCTTTGTGTCTTTTCTTTCTTTCTTCTTCTCTTTCGTTGATCTTTTACAAATTAATACTTAGCATTAAAAAAATGTGATAGATAAAATAAAATAAAATAAATAATGGGTCAGAGAGAATAAATAGCCTTCCCTTTACCATTGCACACCCATGCATGGGCCAAGTTCCATGTATGAACCAAGTTATGAAGATCATATTCTTGGGTCATTGCCAAATGATATTCTTAGTTTGAGAATGAACAATGAACCACTTATTGTTAGATTCAGTAATGAGAAGTCTAAGAATAAATCCTAAAGATAGTTTAAACTGAAACCAGCCATAATCATACATGCCATGCTCACACTTCTGAGGGCACTCAAACATCCTCATTTTTAAATTCTTCTACTCGGCCCAATTAGCAACAAATTAACGGAGGAAACTTTATTAAAGGAGGGGAAACTTGCTAAAACTATGGTTATATTTGACATACTATCAATACAAAAATTGCTATATTTTTTAGGCTTTTATCTATTAATCCCTTTGAAATCGATCATTTTCGTATGCTAAAAATGGAAGTAAAAGAGAACTTGTAACTCTACATGTTATTAAGCATACTTTTGAAAAAACTTAAATATCCTTTCTAATGCCAAAGGCAGCATCTTCATGGTCATGGAGTTCACATGTTTACTAATATATAGGAGGATTAGATTGTGTGTGCAGAAGATAGAAAGAGAAATAGATACCAGGAAGGACTTTTTCTTGGAGTCTATGACTATATAGATAGTCGCTCCACCAAAAACCAAGTCTACTATCCATCGTTCTTTTAAGTCCCATATAGGCTCACACGGTTTGATAGAAATTTAGGATATAGTTTGCATATAGTGGACACAATACTTGGGAAGGACAATATGCGACAACCCCTAACCGCCAAATATAGTAAGTGAATATAGTCTGTACATAGTGGACAATATTAGGAGCTGCCAATGCAACTAAGTGTTCTTCTTGCCAATATTTTAATGAAGGTTAAAGAGAGCCAATCTCGAGTCTTCTATCTAACCCGTTAGAGGTCGTCCCACAATGGGGGAATGTCACGAGCTAGCCAACGCGATCTCCTGCACAGGGAGAGCCCACGCATCAGGGGGCCTAGGGAACTTGTCTTGGGAGATCATCCGATTGGAATTATAAACGAACCAATTACTAAACAAAGATTCAACAACTATCTGATTAGTGTTATAATCAGATTCTCAACCATTTATTTCTCATGAATTATTCACCTATGTTAATGGTTTCTTTTATTTATCATTTTCTTTTAAAAATCTGGGACATTACACAAGCCTCACCTGAAAGGGAAGAGAGTGTTAGAATTTGTGTGTGGTTAAGGGTTTTATTTTAACCCAAAATATTTTATGGGTTTTATGTAAATTGATCCCATAATGGCCTTTTCCTTCCCGAAACGCATGGCCTTGCGTTTTTTTGGGTCTTTTTCGGTTTTCGGGAGAGCTTTTCTGTGTAAAAACCGAAAGGAGGACTTTGGCGTTTTGGGGGCTGAGAAGAAGCTGCGGCGTGTCCTTTTGGGTGTGTGCGGCGCCGGTTTCCTGGAGAAGGGAAAAAGTGGGCGCGGCTTGTCTTCTCTTGGAGCAGACGCAGGCGAGCCCAAGCGGTGCTTCCTCCCAGTATAAGGCGCAAGTATTCTCTCCCTTTGATGAGATCAGTTTTCTTTTGGTGTTCTTGATTCCGTTGTTCAGGACTGTTACGTACACCTTGAGAAAGATCCTGCACCACATTTGTTCTATTAAATCGACAAGTGGAGAACGTGTTCCTGAGGTTGTCGTCGAGGTGAGATCGTCTTTGTACGGAGACGTGTCTCTGTAGCCGTTCTATCCTGGGGAAGATCGTAGACTCCGCCGCACTGGTATGACGGGGGCGATAACTTCTCTAAGGGGAGTCCTTACGGCGGCTCGGCTAAGTTTTCTAACTCTATATTATTTTTCTTGATTTGTTGCATTCACATGCATGTGTTCTCCTTTTGGATTGGAATCGATCTTGCCTATACCTGTGGGACGATATGTATGCGATGTTCATGCCATCATGTTTTACGTATGTTCATGTAATTATTTGTTTCATGTACATTGTATTTCTAACAATCTTAGAGAAGTTATCCATCATGTCGTCCATGTCATCTGTGGTTGCACCCCGTGTGGATATGTCCGGTATGCCCGAAAAGTTCTCGGGACAGCACTTCAAACGATGGCAACATCGCATGAAGATCTGGTTTACCACAATCGGGTTTATCTCGGTTATTGAGTCGGATTGTCCTATACTAGTTAGAATGATCCAACAGTCAAAAGGCAGTAGATGAGTGGAAGCAACGTGACCGTATATGTCATGGCTGCATATTGTTGGCTTTGTCCAACATACTTTTTGATGTATACAATGGTTCTTCTGTGAAAACTGTCAAGGGTCTGTGGGAGGAACTTGACAAGAAATATAACACTGAAGACTCTGGTCTTGAAAAATATTCTGTTGCCAAGTTCTTAAAGTTTCAAATGGTAGAGGGAAAATCTGTGTCTGAACAGGCCCATGAATTTCTTCTCTTACTTCATGGTTTGGCTGATGCTGATATGAAATTACCAGAGAAATTCCAGGTGATGTCTATAATTGAGAAGTTTCCGAAATCATGGGAGGATTTTGGGATGTCTCTCAAGCATCGCAAGGGTTCAATTAATCTGGATGATTTATTAGTGTCAATAGCCATTGAGGAAGAGCATAGAAATCAGAAGCCTGTGATGCCTGTAGAACCGAGTGCAAATGTGATGACTGCTAGTAAGGCAAGATATCCTAAAAGTAAAGGAAAAATAGATTACATGAAGAACAAAACCAATATTAAGGCAAGATCCAGAAAAAGTCCAAAAAACCATGCTGGGAGTGTGGACAGGTTGGCCATTTCATCAAGGACTGTCCTGCGAAAAAGCTAAGAAGGCTGAAAAGCATTCTTCTGGTCCCCAAATCAATGTTGTGATTGAAGGGACTGAGCAAGCTTCGGGCTCCAATAGCGGATTGTATGTTTCTGTTAACCCTCAAGTTTTCACTATAATGAACCAAATGAATGGATAGTAGACACTGGGGCTAATGTGCATGTATGTGCTGACAAGTCCATATTTGTGTCTTACCAGGCCATTTATGGCAGATCCGTGACCATGGGGAATGCTACTGCTTCTATGGTGTTGGGGATAGGACGCGTGGACCTGAGGCTTCCTTCAGGGCGTGTTCTTTCTCTACACAGAGTGCACCACGTTCCAGCGATCCGGAGAAACATATTAAGTGGTTCTGTTTTAGTGGAACAAGGTTATGAATTGACATTCAAATGTAATAAAGTGGTGCTTCTTTATTTAGGGACTTTTATGGAAAAGGTTATTTATGTGATGGTTTGTTTAAACTTCATGTGGACAATATTTTGAATAATGAAGTGGTTGACATTTCATCTAGTTCTACTTCTTATTCTGTGAATGTTGTGGAATCATCTTCTTTATGGCATAATCGTTTAGGACACGTAAATTACAATTCCTTGAAACGAATGATGAATTTGAATATGATCCCTGAGTATGCCATTGATAAATCTCATAAATGTGATATTTGTGTGCAAGCTAAACAATCTAGAAAACCGTTTAACTCTGTTGTTAGAGATTCTGAGATTTTAGATTTAGTTCATACTGATATCTGTGAGTTAATGGTGTACAAACGTGGGAACATAAAAATATTTTATCACCTTTATTGATAATGGTAGTAGATATGTGTATGTGTATCTTCTTAAGTCTAAAGATGAAGCTTTATCTAAGTTTGTAATCTTTAAGGCTGAAGCAGAAACACAAACTTCCAAGGTTCTTAAAAGGATAAGGTCTGATAGAGGTGGAGAATATACATCTAACCTGTTTTCTGAATTTTGTCAAAATCATGGCATAATTCACGAGGTTACTGCTCCTTATTCTCCTCAGTCTAATGGATTGCAGAACGAAAGAATAGAGTTTTTATTGACATGGTCAACTCTCTTCTCCAAAACTCTGGATTACCTAGTTACATATGGGGGGATGCTTTGAATACGGCATGCCATATTCTGAATAAAGTTCCCTTGAAACACAAGGACACTAGTCCAGAAGAGTTATGGAGAGGTAGGAAGTCTACCTTCAAGTATCTTAAGTGTGGGGCTGTCTTGCAAAAGTGTTGGTCCCTGAACACAAAAGAAAGAAGCTAGATCCGAAAACAGTTGATGCGGTCTTTATAGGCTATGCTGCTAACAGTTATGCATTCAGATTCTTAGTGATCAAATCTGAGATATCTGGAATAGCTGTTAACTCCATAGTTGAGTTTCGTGATGCTACATTCTTTGAGAATGTGTTTCCTATGAAAACTGGTGTACCTTATCAAGTGTCTTCTAAAGAAGCTCCTTGCACATCTGAGTCTATTCCTGATCATATAGAGAGGATATCTAATGTGGGGGTTGAGACCTCTAGTTCCCATCCTGACTCTACTGATCAAGAGGAATTGGTGGAACCAAGAAGGAGTAAGAGATCTAGAATTGCCAAGGATTTGGGAAGTGATTTTATCACTTACCAGATTGAGGGTGATCCTCCTACTTTCCCCGAGATGCTATGGCTTCACCAGAAGCAATGCATTGGAAGGATGCCATTAAGAGTGAGATGGATTCCATTCTGTCTAATGGTACATGGGAGTTGGTTGACTTACCTCCTGGTTCTACAACTATTGGGTGCAAATGGATTTTTAAGAAGAAATTGAAACCTGATGGAAGTATTGACAAGTATAAAGCCAGATTGGTTGCCAAGGGGTTCAAACAAAAGGAAGGAATAGATTTCTTTGATACCTATTCTCCTGTTACTAGGATGACCACAATTAGAGTGCTTTTAGCATTGGCCTCTGTGTATGATCTCATTATCCATCAAATGGATGTTAAGACCGCCTTTCTAAATGGTGATCTTGAAGAAGAGATATACATGGATCAGCCTGAAGGATTTGTGGCATCTGGTAATGAAGAGAAAGTTTGTAAACTTGTTAAGTCTCTTTATGGACTGAAACAAGCCCCTAAACAATGGCATGAAAAATTTGACAAGACTATCTTGTCTTTTGGCTTTAGTGTCAATGAGTTTGATAAGTGTGTCTATACTAAGGTTAAAGGTGATGCTGTATCATTCTATGCCTGTATGTAGATGATATTTTATTGTTTGGAACTTCAATTGGGATTGTGAATGAGACTAAGTCCTTCTTGTGTAGAATGTTTGAAATGAAAGATATGGGAGTTGCTAATGTGATTTTGGGCCTTAAACTGATTCGTTCAGTTGAAGGGATAGTAATTTCTCAGTCTCATTATATTGAGAAAGTCTTGGAGAAATTTGGCTATCAAAAGTGTAAATCTGTAAGCACTCCATATGATTCATCTAGAGCATACTACAAGAACAAGAGTGGTGTTCCTGTGTCTCAACTCAGGTATTCCCAACATAGGAAGCTTAATGTATCTTGCAAACTGTACTAGGCCTGACATATCATATGCAGTGACTAGATTCAGTAGATACACTAGCTGTCCTGATCGTACTCACTGGGAGGGCTTGGATAGGGTACTAAGGTACCTTAAGGGAACTATTTCCTTAGGCTTGCATTATGGGAAGTACCCTGCTGTGTTAGAAGGGTATAGTGATGCAAGTTGGATAGCCCAAAACTCAGGGAGTAACGGTGTTTCAGGGTATGTCTTTACCCTGGGAGGTGGCGCTGTTGCCTGGAGGTCTGCAAAACAGACCATTTTGTCTCGATCTACTTTTGAGGCTGAGCTGTGTGCTTTGGACACTACTGGAACAGAGGCTGAATGGATCAAAGGACTTCTGTCTGAACTCCTTCTGATGGGAAAGCCCATTCCTGCGATCTCTGTGCATTGTGATAGTATGACCACAATTGCAAAGATCAAAAGTTCAAAGTATAACCAAAAACAAAGGAGACATGTCCAAGTCAGATTGAAATCTGTAAGGGTACTTGTTTCTCAGGGTGTGATTGCTGTTGATTTTGTTGGTACCAAAGATAACAGCAGATCCACTGACAAAGGGACTTGATAGAAATCAAGTTCAGAAATCCAGATTGGGGATGGGACTGAAACCCATTAAGAATTCTTCTATGGCAGCAACCCAACCTAACTGAGTGGAGATCCCACAAAGTAGGTTCAATGTGGTAACAACAAGTCATAGGGAGGATTAAGTGGCACTTTACATTATATTGGTACTTATGTACCTGTGTGTCTCTCCCCTGATAATCTGCTTAATGCCTGTACTGCAAGTAAAGGAAGAGTTTTGTGAAACTCTAAATGGTTCAAGCCTATATTGGCAGGATGTTAGCTGCATCCTTGGAGAAGCCCACCTATGAGTGTGACTGTGAGGCCGCAGTTAAAGGAAGTGGGTTCTTCCTAATTAGCACTCATGAATCAGGATTTGGGGTGCATGGCCATAAAGCACCAACCCTGAAGATTTCAACCAGAACTTGTATCTTGTTGTGTCTAATAGATACTCTCATATAAAGAACCAAGTTCAAGACTTAGTTCACTTCGGTTCTGTGGGGGTTGAAGTTAGAAACTCAGGTGATGGTTCAAACCCGAAAGGTACCCTCACTGAAAGCAAGATATATTTTTCTTCCGTCGATCTATGTTTCTTCCACAAAATCTTTTGGGTTTGTGGGGGAATGTTAGAATTTTGTGGTGGTTAAGGGTTTTATTTTACCCAAAATATTTTATGGGTTTTATGTAATTGATCCCATAATGGCCTTTTCCTTCCCGAAACGCATGGCCTTGCGTTTTTTTGGGTCTTTTTCGGTTTTCGGGAGAGCTTTTCCTGTGTAAAAACCGAAAGGAGGACTTTGGCGTTTTGGGGGCTGAGAAGAAGGCTGCGGCGTGTCCTTTTGGGTGTGTGCGGCGCCGGTTTCCTGGAGAAGGGAAAAAGTGGGCGCGGCTTGTCTTCTCTTGGAGCAGACGCAGGCGAGCCCAAGCGGTGCTTCCTCCCAGTATAAGGCGCAAGTATTCTCTCCCTTTGATGAGATCAGTTTTCTTTTGGTGTTCTTGATTCCATTGTTCAGGACTGTTACGTACACCTTGAGAAAGATCCTGCACCACATTTGTTCTATTAAATCGACAAGTGGAGAACGGTTTCCTGAGGTTGTCGTCGAGGTGAGATCGTCTTCGTGCGGAGACGTGTCTCTGTAGCCGTTCTATCCTGGGGAAGATCGTAGACTCCGCCGCACTGGTATGACGGGGGCGATAACTTCTCTAAGGGGAGTCCTTACGGGCGGCTCGGCTAAGTTTTCTAACTCTATATTATTTTTCTTGATTTGTTGCATTCACATGCATGTGTTCTCCTTTTGGATTGGAATCGGATCTTGCCTATACCTGTGACGATATGTATGCGATGTTCATGCCATCATGTTTTACGTATGTTCATGTAATTATTTGTTTCATGTACATTGTATTTCTAACAGAGAGTGAGCCTCTACTCAAGGCCCAGTAGAGACACTAACCCCACAGGCAAATCACAATACAACTAAGTGCAAGAAAGAGAAACATAACTAAAGTAAACACTGCTCTGAGTACAAACTGGAACCACTACCCAACCCCATACAAGAAACTACGTTATAGTACCGCTTCCACACAAGGAGAAGCAACCATGCACACTAGTACCTCGCAGGTACAAATACACAAAAACCAAGGCTAAGCACAACATAAGCACAAGTCACCACACAAGGTCGAACCGGCTAGGGCGTATGGCTTGATGTCCTGACACTATAGAGTCCTTCAACCCTAGCCATGGGTGCACATGTCACACTCACACCCAGATAGAACACACAGCACAATACAATCATACAAATAGAATTCCGATAGCACAGACATAGATACTCTCAACGTCCAGTAACATTGTGCAACAATGTGGACTCCTCAAAGCCCACCCAAGCACCAAAATTATACTGGGTGCACTGCTAGTCACCCCAGGTTGATGGCAGCATTGAACTATCGCTAACTATGTTAATGGCAGCAGACCATCTGTCACGATGAACTAGATGGCACCATATGTTGCCATCGAGTTCAACAGCACCTAGAACTGTCGATGGGTGCAACCCTCTCCTAGGGCAAACCACACCTTATCAATACAAACCAACATTGGGACTCTTCCCCGGACTATTAAGCACACATAGGCGATCACGAAACAACAGGATATCGCATAAATCATCCGGTGCAACACAATACCCAATATGAATAATTACAAAAAAAACACAGTTTCATAGCATGAAACTTACATGCAATAATACAAAACTACCAATTGGGGTATAAGGATTAGTCTCCGACCTCAAATGACAAGAAAATGCAAAGAACAGACCCAAACGACGATTGCACCGTACGAGCTTCATCGCCTAGCTCAATCTCGTTCTTTACAATCTCCGTTACCACAAACACCACACCTCGTTTACAGATTCTCTATCGGCCCCCGTAGGTAGTAGGAGAAGCGAAAGGTGAAAGAGGAGGTGGAAGAAGTGAAGGTGGGAGGAGAGGGGTCTCAGGTGCCCTAAAGAAAAATAGGTCCACTCAGGTTGACATCAACATAGACCGCCATCAAGTTCTACTGACTTAACTTGTCATCAACATCATTGTCGTCAACTAGGCACAGAGTAACCCTCAGAAACCGACTTAAGTAAATGGCAACATAGATTGTCATTAACACTGGTAGATGGCAATATCTCATGCCGTCAACATGAATTCGATGGCATACTATCTTGCCGTCAACATGAGGTTAACGACACTCAACCCGCATCTAAAGGCCTGGTTTCTCTGTGATGGCTTGTTGGTGAATGGGCCAGGGTTGTCTGTCATTTGGGCCAAGTTGGGCCAAGTGGCACTCGTTGGCCCAGGTGACGAATTTCCCCCTCTACAAAGGTAAAATAGAAGGAAAAGGGAAATCCAAACTTCACATTCTCCTCTCTAGATATATAGAAACCTCTCTTGTTTGTGGAGATTACATTTCTTTAGCTTCTTATTACAACTAAGGTCTGTTTAAAATCACATAATATAAGGTAACTGTGGGTTAACAACTTTTGTGGTTTGGCAGAAAAATAAGATAACTCTTGCAATCTCAATAAGTTAACAGAGGGTTGATCATCCCCTAGTGATTAACAACCCCTAGACCACTTAGCAGGTAGATAGATCACTATCAGAATTATGAAACTGATTTTGACTTTATCAGGGCTGATATATATCTTTTATCATAAGTTAACAACTTATTATCAAATAACCCCTAAGAATACTTATACGTCATAATATAGAGTCATCTTGTGTGTAATCTATTTAATTTAGCACCAACTCACACATGATAGATGATAGATTATAGATAGCACATAGAAAAGGGAAAATAGTGCACAATCCCCAGAATCTGTAGCCCACTTCCATATATGACTTTACAAACTTTTCAGCACCAGTCATCATTCTTATACCTAACCATGCTGTACAGCTTTTTTTAATTACTCTCTTCTTCATGCACTTTCTTATGCCAGTCAGACAGCCTGTAGTAATTGTAGCCATCCATTTATAAGTGCCCTAAAGTTGGTGAGAGGGGAGTTGGGTTCTTCCACCTCATTTTTATAACTACAGCTAGTTGGGAGTCTCATCAGAGGATGGTAGCTAGCTACCCCACATTATGTGCTTCCTGCATGTTAACTATCACCACTTTCTCTTCTTCATTCTTCCCACTTGCATTCTTGTTGCAGATGCCTTATAACTCTCCCTCCTCCAATTCCCCCTCTCTCCATCCCTTTTCCTCATTCCCCACCTTTCTTTTTCTTATCAATGCTGCTTTCTTTTCCTCATTCTGAGCTTCAAATTGAAGCATGTTTCCTGTATATATGTCCTTGGTAAAGTTGTGGGTGGTTCATGCTAATTGGTCTACCTTTACAACCTATATAGATCCTAACCAGATCAGCCATGTTACAAGAAAAAAGTGGTAGTCTCACCACTTTAAGGGTGGACATGCATGTGTGTGTGTTTTCCCTCCTCCCCCGGCCTACCCTCCCACATCCCTCTATTTGGCCATCGGCTGAGGAGGATACATAGCCTTAATTTGTTATTTCAAAAAAGAAAACGATTCCTTATGAAAAACACCCTCCTTACAAGTTTATGATCTGTTTTATTAATTATCTTATTTATATCATTTTTACTCACCTTCCTCACTATATTGCAATAACTTGAATGTTTATTAGTATCTTGGCACAATGAGAGTACTGTTAAAAATAGCGTTAAAATGTTCTTTTAAAAAAATACCTGCAAAAGGATGAGTAGGAAGTTTTGTATATAAGTTAAAAGAGAAATATCATCCATTCACATATGTTCACACACATCTTATTAAATTGACAATTGTGTGTGCTTCTTTTTTTTCCCTTTTTCAAAAAGGCAACTAAATTACGGCCGGATAGGAGGAGGACTAACGTAACATAATGATCTTTCTTCACATTATTGACATCATTTTCAATAATATGTGTGCAAATAAAATTGTAAAAAAAATATGATAAATTCATAATCTCTGATGTGAACCATGCATGGTAAATATGATAATCCAAGAAGAGCACCGTGCATTGAAGGACTCTGACTTCTCTCTTTCAACCACTTAAATGGTATATATGGATGTGGGCTATCAATGTTCATATCATGCAGCTGGCTGGTCTGACTTCACAATTAAGTTTGTTCTCTTTTTATTCTTTTTTTTTCTTCTTTTTGGGTGGGGCCGGCCAGGAGGATGGTGGCGGCCATGAAAGGTCTGTCCAAACCAAAATGGAGCTGTCAACTTTCCTTCTCCACCAATTATATACATGCTGTCGCCCAACATAACAGATGAAACCTTGCAATGGAGGAGTGTGAGACATGGAACTCCCCACTTTTAACCTTTCCTCTTTTGGCTTCCAATAACACATTCAACCCCAAAACATGGCAGACAGGATATAAAGATGTTTCGACGGCTAATTTAACAAGCCCAAACTGTGATGGCCTAAGTAACCCTCAAGTGACTAGCTAGCCTTTAGACCCCTTCTAACAGAACCCCTCCTCGCCAAATTAAGGAATTTTTAGATATGCTTGAGAGATAAGTGATGGACAACTGTAGCCTTTGGAACTTTTTTTTTTTTGTAACGAGGAAACTCTGTCCCGTGTGATTTTGTGGACTCAGGAATTGATGTTCGTGAACTCTAAAATCAGGACTTGACAGCTCCTACTTTCTGTGTACCCATATTGTCCTTACCCCACTTGACTGGAAAAACTTCGGATCTACACACCTCGAGGATTGCATGTAAATCAGGTAAACCTCCCCTCAGAATTGAACTCGGGACCTCCTGCTTTTAAGTAAGAGTTCTAACCGATCGACCCAATTACCGGGATCCTCTTGGAACTTGTTTAATAAGGTGGTAGAGGTGAATGGGGGTGCATCATGTGGCATCATTTTATTTTTGATGTGTTAGGTCATTTGTGTGGCCTAGTCTTTTGAATTACACATACATGTCCTAGGTTCAAGATCTAAGGCACACACTTAATCTTGAATATTTATAGTTTTTTTAGAACACATTCTTATAAACTTGATAGATATTATAAGTATTGAACTCTAATTACCACCTGATATATAATGGAGCGTCTAATACTCTTGATATGCATCATGACTCATGGGTATTTCTAGTATCCATAAATAATTTTACAAGTCAAATTTTATGTGAAATTCTTCGTGAATGGTGAGCACATGTACTCTCATGTGATTGGAGACATTTGTTATCCGACAAAAGTGCCTAACAACAAATATCAGCACACACATATTGATGTGGGTTCTACTACTAACATGACAATAAGACCCACAAGCTTGCGTGTGCATAACACTTGTTTCTCATGCTGGGGAGATAAATCTTGTACACAAACCTCGCCAATTGTAGAGAATATATACTTCGACACAGACTTTCTATACTTGCAAGAGGTGGTCTTGCTTGAACCCATTAATAACTTATTATGTCATAGTGGGTGCTCATTGTATGTACAACTCAATAGTTTCTTTGTTTTCGTTGACAATTAAGAAGAGCTCACATGTATCGTAAAAATCTTGGATGAGCTGGTTAGAGAGATTCTCAGCTTACTAGCTAGATCATATAAAGTTGAATATATATGATGAGAACTTGGCCAAGTCATCTCACCATCTGATGCATTATTGACTGCCCCCCCCCCCCCCCCACATAATTTGGCAAAATTTAAGTGGGGGTTTGCAACAGCCACCTGATTTTGACAAGTCTATGGGAGCAAAGTCTTACTTGTGGAGTTGCCCAAACCATGCTACCACACGGAGGCAATTCTGATCTGTAATCACCACCTTTCCATTTGTGAGGTTGGATACACCATGACAGTTTGGTGGCAGACCGAGTGTGACAGATCGATGGAGACCTGCACCCAAGAAGAAAAAAAACCACACAGATTAATTATACGTATAAGAACGGAGAAAGCAAAACAAATTATAACTATTTCAGTTTGTAGTTTAATGATCATTAGTACCAAATCAAACAGAAGAAAATAGAACATGCATCGAGTAATTAACCTGCAGGTTTAATTAGAGTTTTCTATTGCATCAGATCGTGCATCGTGCTACAGTAGTGCATGTACCTAACGGGTGAAATAAGCCTATGTATATATATATGTCAAGAGGTCTTTTAAACCACGCACATATATATATAGGATCAGCTACTACGGAATAGTGGAACATATATAATCACGAGTCTTCTCACACATATATAAACTCAAATGGGCAACATGGCATCACCGAGATCCTTCCTTGGTGCATATATATAATATAATATATATGGAATATATAGAAGCAGTCATAAACATGTAAGAAGGCAACATCAACAGACAAATAAGGACCAACTTGATCAACACATGCTTCCAGCATAAGTATATACGGGGGTTTCCAGCCACATGGTAATGAAGAACTTCAACCCGGGGATCGACGAGGCAGTTGTAAACCATATACAGATGTTCTTTGAATAGATATAATAAGTGATGCATATGTGCATGATCCTTTTGTTTATAGAGCGTATATATGATAGTACATATGGTCTCACCTCCTATGTGAGCTCATAGAAAGCAAAGCGGATGGGTACGTTGGATGAATAGAATCTCTCCCTTTTTCTTTTCCTCCTAAGAGATGGATGGAAATTCACATCCCGCAATGCCACAGAAAAATGAACTGGGATCCTTTTAGTCTAAGGCGAGGTTGGGACTGTCCAATATATCCTCACTTAACACATAAGCCCTAAAACACTATTCCCCTCAAAAAGAAAGAAAAAAATTATCCAATTTTCTCCCAATAGCATTACAAGGCTGAGCGTATTATATATACAATGTGATCCCACATTATCTTCGTTTGTTCGACGTTATATTCAGCGTGTGAATTTGATATTCACAAAATTCAACAGGTAGATAGATACAAACTTAAGCACCCAAATACAATACTTATACTAGTGTTGTGTTTATATATATACTTAAAACGATATATTGGACCGGCTAAATCTCATGGGAATCGGCTAAAAAGTTTTTGAGACTTTTAAGAAGCATTTAGCATGTAGTAGGAGTGTCTCTACACAGTGGCGGAGCCAGAAATAGTTAGAAGGGAGGATAATTAATAAGATAATTATTCATGAGTATTCACGCAACGGGGGTAATTAATAAAGTTAAAAAAAATCTTTACATGTCCATCATAAAGAAAATTTTATGCAAAAAGTTAATAAGAAAAAATTTATGCAAAAAATAAGGGTGGGGGGGGGGGGACAATTGCCCCCCTTGACCCCCCTCGCTCCGCCATTGCCTCTACACCCACCCTTTCTTATGTGATGTCCGTTTGAATTCCTCTTCCAAATACGTTGTTGGTTGAACAAGGCTCTAATGACAATTTTGTGTAGTTATGTCCCATTTTGTTTGTTGATCGAATAATACTTCCTCCAAACCATTGCGCATGGTTAAACTCCATGCATGGGCACTTTCTACTATGGACTCAATTGGGCCCCTTTAGTCCATTAGTTATATCAATGCATCTCTTACCGAGCTATATATAAGCGAGCAATGCAGATAATAATAAATCACTCTCTTATCACTATACAACTATTATTAAAATGAAAAAAAATAATATTTAGCCGAATATAATCTGTACTCATAAATGCATGTGAATCCGAGTATCATGATGGCAACAAAACCTTCTATTTGTTTGTGAGAGTAGATGGCTGGAGCACTTTCTCGGACAAAGCATTAGGTCTTCCTCCTGAAGATACCAAGCTGCCGTCGTCCGGTGAGATAAAGAACACATGCTACAAAACGTGTGTAGCTTCATGCTGCGAATCGGGTCTCGATCGAGTCGCATCCACCTGACGTGAAGTGGGGAACCAGACCACTGCATTTGTCGTATGCCATAATAGGTATGAGGCCTCCAGCTTTTGCTTGTCTTCGAAGTCATCACGTCTGGCTGACTGACGTGACCTTCGTGGAAGATGCGGTTCGCAATCTCAGCTGCAAACTAGATTTTCAGCAAGAATTTCTGAAGGCATTCTGATTGTAATGAATCCAGTTTGAGAAAGATTTAGTATATTTTTATATTATATTTTAAGTGTAATATAATTAAATAATAATTTATTAACATTTCTCACATGAAGAGTGATAAAATGACAATTTAATTGTTAAATATCACAAAAATTATTATCTAGTTATATTAGTGTAATATGAAAGTGTACTAAATCTTTCTCATTTAATTTTTACGACTCCAACCTGAACATTTTACGAGGAATAATTTGTTTTTGGATCTGTGTCGGTCAGCTTGCACGGCTCATTTCGCAATGGAACGTTTATGAGAAGAGTAATACTATGTGTTGCACTAGATGTGTAACAAGTCTTAGTTTCCTCCATCTCTTATGTTTTAGGTTATTCTGAGAACTCTCTACAGAAACAAAGCGTAACTCTGTAGGCATGTTTCTACAGAAAAGTCATGGCCGTTAGAATTGGACTGAGTGCCGAATACTCTGGGTTTGGGCTTTTCTGTCAACGTTAATGACTTATATTATATATCCTAAGGGATCTGTGCTCCGGCTCTTACCATAGCATTTTGTTCGGTTCAAACTAAAAAGATCAAAGGAGTGGTTCGGTTTGATTTGAACACCCTCTTCAGTTTAGTTCAATTCAGTTTCGTGAGTTATGAAATCAGACTGAGTTGAGTAAATTGAATTTATGTAGTTACATTCATATCATATAATATACAGTATAATTTAAAAAAATATTTATATACACAAATTAATTCATATACACATTTTTTATTTTAATCGTAATTTCAAAGACATAACCTAATAAAATCACTCATATTTAAACAAATTGTGAAATTTTAGTTTGAAGGAAACCAAATCAAATTATTTCGGTTTGAGTTGTTCATTCGATTTGAAGAAAAGAAACTCTTCAAATTGAGCCGAACCAAACCATGTTCATCTCTAGTTGCTAAAGCAATCTGTAGACCCTCATGCTTAGATGCATTGAACATCGGTGGGGAACATGGTGGATCCATTGGGCCCTCATTGATGTAACGCACACTCATGTGCGTGAACCCCACACACATGGCTCGTGTGTCTGCGAAAGGGTAAAAAGCTATATGCCCACATGGATAACAAGCATTTCTCAACAAAGGATATGTTCGAAGGTCTTCTGGACGCCAAATGACTGTAATAATAGCATCTGAGGTTGAACTCCGCAGTTGCGAGAAAGATAAAATCTTTTCAATAAGAGCAATATTTGCTGCATAGCTAGAGCTTAGATGGTTTCGGGAATCGCAGATGATTACCTTATATAGGGATGAAAGGAAATAAGAAAAGAAAATAAATGTGTGTGCTCTTGCTAGTCTATGTCGGCTAATCACATTCTTTCATGGAAACTTGAAAAGGTCCCCTGAGAAATGGCTAAGGAAAACTTTTTCCCTTTCTGACACAAGACTGAGAATGGAAGGTGACATCACTGGATCAACGGCCATCGATATCATACATACAGGTCAAACAATGAAACTGGGTAAGTCTGTGGTTTACAATAACCTAATTTCCAGGATAGACCATCATCAAATAGATTAAATAAAAAATGATACAAAAAACCGAATCGAGAGAACCTGGCTTAAGACTATGCCTCTCCGCAGGTAGACAGAACATCTACTTGACTATTGCATAACATGAAAAAAAAAAAAGATATACATGATACAGGGAAAAGAATGTTCCAACCACACATGCAAATGGTACCCGCTTTTCATCTAGCCGCCAGCCATTAAGTTGCGCCAGTTTTCTTTGGATATATGTCTACCTTCACTTGTATTCAACATTTCAATCTCTGAAATCTCAGGATGCCTCGATTATCTTCGTTCACTCGAATCCAGGCCCCCCATGGCAGATGCAGAAATTCTGTCAAGGGGAAGGCTGAGAAAGGTCTCTTGTATTCAACGTTTCAATCTCAGAAATTTCAGTTCTTATCTAGAAGGGGGGGCAAGTTCAAGAAATTACACATAAAAGTGTGTTCCGTAAATATCAAAGACGTTACTATGGTAACATTTTGCAGGGTTCTTCCTTTCTTTCCCCCTTTGGTTCCGTTCATGCTGATGATCTGTTGCTGCAACGAGATTCATACCAATTGTCTATCCAGCTCTTCATGCTTACACATTTCCATGACCATCTGCTGATACTCTCCTTGAGAACTTTTGAGGTCAAAAGGTTTACACACATTCACCAATATGAAGATCCGTACCAGCCATTTGTCCAAGTCTTCATGTGCCTTTCAACAACCAATCATCTACCATGCAACTCAGTGAATCCAATGACAACTGAAGTTTGAAGAGGCAACATTTTCATGTTATACTTCAACAAGGCTAAGGAAGGATCAGACCACGAGATCCAAATGTTCCAACTAGGAACTTTCATCAGGCATTGCCAATCGGCCCCTTATTTCATCAAGACAAGATTGAAGATCCCTAAACTCTTCAGTATCTGCGAATTCTCCACCCTGGAATTAAAAGGGATTGATACCATTAATACAAAAAATAAACAAACCCACTGCATAAACAGAAGGATTGTTCAGTTGACCACAAGGTGGGAGTCAAAATAGCACATAAACGCTCCTCTTTTATTAGGAGGTAAATAAACGCTTCTCTTGTTAAAGGTTTCTTAAGAAAACAGAGAAACCTATTTCCAATCTCATATAAAAGCATTTTATGAGGACAGGGCCGACAGGTAGTAAAGGATCATGTGCACTATAAACTAGATCCCTGACTCCAGCAGGCTCTTGGAAGGGTGAAACCCTGAACAGCAATTGGAAACTCAGGCAGGCACTTGACATTAAATGCAAAATTCAAACAACTGGACTTTGTTGTTTCCTAAACTCAGAAGTAAAGTGAGTAATTTCATTTGTAACAATAACAGAATCTGCAAATCCAAATGTACTTAGGGTCTGTTTGTTTGAGCGGAAAATCCGCGTTAGGAAATAGTTTTCAGGAAAACTTTATTTCTCAAATCATTTGGTACCATTGAAAAATAAAATCTGGAAAACCAAATCGCATAAATCCCGGATTGATGCCATTTTCCAAGCAGTTGCTACAGTTGACGTTTTATGTACTATTCATGTAAGTTGTGTTTTTATTTTTTCCACACATTTAAGTAATCTTTGTCAAATTTAATTATTTTTTATTAGTTAATTTAATTTTTATTTTTTATAAAATATCTGTAAAATACTATTCATTCAAATTGTGTTTTTATTTTATTTCTCCTACTTTAAATTGTCTTTGTCAAAGTTACTTATTTTTCATTAGTTATCTAAATTTTTTTATTTTTTAAAATATTAAAAATAAAATAAAATAAAATAAAATATTTGATGAATAGTGTTAGTACACAAGGAGTATATGACTCTCTCTCATTTGAGTGGATCATAAGATCTCATATCCCTCCATACAACTTTATATTTACCTGACAACCAAATAGACAATTACGTTTTCATTTTCACGTAAAAATTATTTCGTGGAAAACTATTTCCCTGTTAAACTGTTTTACATACAACCAAATGGACCCTTACTGGGTGAATATTTTCAGGTACTGCATTAAACAAGGTAGAACATGCTTCTGTACATTTCAGAGATCACGATATTAATAGAATGGCAGAAAGAAGGGACAATAGAGGGTCTGAGTGACAACATGGCTGAGATGGTCGATTGAACTTTTTTCAGCACCACTTTGGCCACTAAAAAAAACATAATCACTGAATGATTCATCTAATTAAAATAATTGAATTTTGATTTCTGTTTGTTGGATGAATCCACTTATCTATTTAAAAATGGATCTTACCTGTTTTATGCAATTCCTTAGGTGCATTTCAGCTGTCACCAGTTCACGACGACTCCCACTGGATGATGCAATTTCCATGTAAACTTTGCAAAGTTGCAATGAAGCACGTGCAAACTTTCTAAACCTCTCAGTGTCACGCCATAAATCTGAACCCTGAGACAATAAAATAACTGACACTGAAAAAGCTAGGTTCATGAACTTCATATGCAGACAGCAGAAGCTCTTAAACACCTACCTCGAAAATATAGAAAAAAGACAATCAGAGAATAATAATCATGCATACACAGATACCTTTCCACATTCAGGAGTAGTAAAAGCTACTTCAACCATATGTATACTAATAAATTTGGTTCTATGATTTTGTCATCCGGATTTCATTGGCATGGATGCAACTATGTCATCAAAAGATATCCATGCATCCAATTGATTGACTGCCGAGGCGTCTACTTTATGAATACTAATATAATCTGTAAATTCTGTTGGATCTTCACACTATGTATTTTTTGGGAATGCCCTTGCATGAACTTCTCTCAAAGGTATTAGTAATACCTGGAATGACCTCACTTGCTTCAAGAGGGCTTCAGCACACATGGTGAGGTTCCCCTTTATTTTATGCCACCTTGCATATAAACCCCATATATTCTCAGATCCACCAGTCCGGATAACCTACAATGAAGGAAAAAGCTTTGGCGCTAAAAGAGTGCAAAATCAGATTTGACTTTACAAAGAGAAAGCAAATACATCATGCAATACAAGATTAAAATAATAAACCTTTTTCTCCAGCATGTGTATATGTGATGGTAGGATATGCTTGGATTCCATCTATTCTAAAGTTGCCACATGGTTCCAAGCCCCGGGATCCTTAGCAAGACCCTTAATTCCAAGGTTTTTTCTATGGTAGATCAGCTAAAGCTATTACCCAACCAAACAGTTCATAAAGATCAATTGAAAGAATAGCATACCTGTTGAAGGATATTTCCAATCATGTTGATCAATAACTCAGTTTCCCTTGATCTCTCATTTCCTTCTTGATATCCAGATTCATCAAGGGACCCGCTACAAGTGTTATCCCCAACACCATCAGTAGAGTCATCAATACACTTCGAAGTTCGACCCTCAACTATGAGCATTATTTTCTCCAGTAATTCAGCATCAACTCTTTTATTTTCAGTCAAATCTAAAACCATTCTCGTGGCTTCAAGTGCCTACAGAGGGAAATGGAAAATAGATGCTTTTTACTGCAAAGTCAGAAATTTTAATGACGTTAAATTCATGCATACAATGCTAAAACCTTTCCAATGCATAACAAAAGCTGAGGTCCTTTGTAAATACCAACGATTCATAACCATAGAGGAAAGTAAGTATAAGCAGACAACATTCAGATTAAGCAGATTTACACAAGGCAGTACTCTAATGTAAGATACCATGTTGAACCTCAATACCTCTGAAACATATTTTAACGATTCTCCTAATCAGATAGAACCCTTGACTACACGTAGTGTCTATGTTTATTGATTTCAAAGTTAAAGACAGGGTTCACAGTTGTTTCAACAGCATTTCAGATAAGCTTTCACTCATGCTTTATTTTCAAGGTTAAAGCATCCAATTCAGATCAGCTAAAGCAGAAGCATGATATTTCTCGCAACTTTCTTTTGATTCTAACCAGAAAAACCATCTCTTTCTTTCTCAATAGTGTAGTCCCTTTTTATTTCATTTTTGATAATATTTAACGAGCACTTTTTTTAAATGAGCAAAATCTGTCTAAATAATCCGCCTTTGAGACTGAGAAGCACGATCTGAAGACTAAACATACCTTCAACCATCAAATCTTCATTCCCCATTAAATTGTCATATGCAGTTATGTACATGTATACCCCTCACTTTCATGAATTTCAAAACCACCCCTGATAGATCCAGAAACTTGCAGTTATATCCATGTCATGTTGAAATCATAAATCTATCCTCAAGTTACATTTTATAAGCATATGACAAGATCACATGTCAAAGGGGTAATCTTGGACTTTTTTCAAATTTTTGGGTATATTTTAATGGTATAAAACAGGAAATGCATAAATGCAAGTCTGAACATATGGCGGTCATTCTTGACAATTTGATACATCAAAAATCCCAACACAGAAATAGAAATGGTCACAGTTGTGATAGATCGTACTAATAAGATTTGCACCTGTGTAAAGTTATCGACGTCCACAGCAACATGGCTGAAGTTCTCCCAAAGTTGCCAGCTACTCCTCCTGTAAGAGATACTATTAAACCTTATTAACATTTTGTGAACTTAAAACAAAAGTTGATTCAAAGAATAAATTGATACCTGAACTTTAATGCCTCCTTAAAAGCAATGAAAGATTCTTTACTCCTCTTCTTTATCATATGCCTATGAAGGGAAGGAGATTAATACATGATTCATTGAACCAAACAGTAAATGTACCATGTTACAAAAATATACTTTCATTGAACTGAGCAACTTATTCATTAATATGATATATCTGCATTCATTTATTGTGAAAGAAAACAGGAACACAGGACAGAAAGAAACAAGTCAAGAATTCATTTAAATTGCTTTGCTAAAGCAAAAGGAGTATGAGTAATACTTGCTGCATATCACAGTGTGCAGCAAGTGATTAGTCCATATGAGGGGGACAAGAGTTGGGAAAAGAAAGTCCCAACCAAGGAATCTCAAAAAGAGTGGAGCCAAGTCACTTTCCCTCAAGGCATCTTGAGAGTGGGGTGCATCTGATCTTCACATCCGAGGCCTCCTTGTCTATTCTAACAGGCAGCACTTGCAAATCGAGAACCTCCTTTAATTTGGAGTGTGGTATTTACAAACAATAATATCTGAATCATTTTTTCCCATAAAGGGGGTCCTCGGAGTATCTGTACGCAAGTACTAATATCTTTGGAGCAATGGTGGGTTTTGTCTGGGTTTGGCCTGCCAATTAAAAAGTCTCCTTTAGAAGAGGAATACGGCTTACCTTACAAATATTATCCAAACTAACTCCTAATTCTAAAGAAGGAAGACTAGCTACAAGATATATCTCACTTGATGTGGAGGGTATATTATTTTCTCATAGCTTGCGTGTGCTAGCTATGAGTTAAAGTTTTCACAGATAACGCTAATATTACAAAAAAAATAGCCCTTAAAAGTTATTGTTTTTAAAATGTCAGATGAGATTAAAAGGTGTATATTTTAGAAGAGAAATGCATCGCCCTTACTTACCTTAAGATATTGTTCTCACTATCTACTGACTTTGAAGAGGGCAAGTTGAGATGTTTTGTTCAGCTCACTGTAAAGTGAACATCAGTTTGGTAAGCATTAGACAATTTTTTTTTCTCAACAACTAATATAAAATTATCTGGTCCTCAATATCTTCATAAAAATAAAACAAATTTGTTATCTACCCCACCATCCATGAGCGTTCAACCATTTGTGTCTCTATTTATTAAGGGTGAGCAATATTTGAGTTCAACTCAAAAATCAAATCGAAACGATAGATTTGGTTTTGGGTTGAAATTTTAAATTTTTTATTTAGATTCAAAGCGAATCGTAATAAAATTTTTGGTTTGATTCGGTTTTGATTTTCTAAAAAACAAATAGAACCGTATAACCCGATTTTAAAAGTCATTTTGTCAAATTTATGTAAATACATAGTCCTAATTCTAAATATATTTGATTGTATCTCAAGCAAGAACCAATCATTGGTTTCACATTTTAATTAAACCCTCCCTGTATTTAGTCAGGTTAATAACAATTTTACTAGTTATTTAATATCTTGCTAGTGGTTATGCTACTGATTTATCTTAACAGCATTGACCTGCAAAGATACACATAATTTGTATGAGTTTATAGAATAAAAAATTTTACATATTAATTGTCTTTGAGAAATATAATTCAGTAATAAGATTTATCAATTATAATTCAAATTGAATTAATATGATTTAGTTTTGTTTGATTTCAAAGTCATTTGATTTGTTTGGTTTAGGTTGAACCCTAATTCAGTTGATTTAATTTAAAACAAATTCCCTTCAAACTTTGATTTGCATATCCCTACTATTTATCATCACATTTCTCCTTGGTCTCGTCTCTCTTGGTTCTTACTCCCCTCACCTTCTAAGTCTCATCACCCCATGCAGTCTATGGGTGTGCAATATGTCTAGGCAGTTGCTGCACACCATAGTGCACGACAGGTATTACTCTACACTATATAGCTCACAAACAGATAAATAAATAAAGAAGACAGGTGCACACAACTGTGATATATGCATACACATGAACTACGAAGAGAGAAAGCAACTCAAACTCCAGTCTATTAATTTACAAGGAAGAAACTTCCCATTACCTGTTCAAGGAAATCAAATGTGAAATGAACATGAAAACTTACAAGCAAGCAATATTGTTCCATGCTTCTCCATTTTCTGGATCAAGTTGCACCGCACGAGTAAATGCATCTATTGCCTTATCAATATCCCGGGCCTGAAAAAGACAATAAAATATGGAAAATCAGTTACTTGATAATTGATTCCACATGATTGGATAGGATAACAACATCAACATTTTCCTTTTTTTCTCTTATTCTGTGGGGGGTAAGACACTACATTACTCACAGAATCCTGCAGGAACTCTGCTAGTGCAGTTTAATCAGCATAAACAGCATAATCCCCATAACTTGATCCTCTTGAAACATGGGAATCCTCTCCCGTATGACAATTGTACCACCTAAGTGGGGTGAATCTGTTACCAATTGTAATTTTAATGACACTCTTCTTACTAAGTAGCTCTAGAGACTGAAGGCTTCAGGCTTGGGTGCAGATAGTGAAAATATCTGGTAGAAGATTGTGAGAGAGGTACTTCCAGAGCTGCCAATACCTATGGTTTGATATCTAGAAAATTCTTCATCCCATTTTTTAGAGAGACAAACTGGTTCAATGATAAATATTCTTCCTTTTATCAATTCTGTAAGAGATAGATCTTTTTGAATCAACATTACATATTCTGCCTGGGATGGGAGCTTTTGCCTCCCCATATAGGCAAATTGTCACCGACGGAGGAAAATTGTCACCAATAAGGGTGTTGTCAGATCATCTTCGGAGATTATTTCCTGTGTTGGTTAGAGAACCGGGCTTTGGAGGATACTTGGCTTAGACATGGAACATTGAGAGGGCTCCAAACATTTTTTCATATTTGTTCATCTAAAAGAGAGGTGGTTCATGCATTCCATCCTGCATAAGTGTAGGAGGAAAGTAATAAGGGGGTCCTAGCCTTCAGAAAGAACTTTGAAGACAGATATCTCAGAGTTTATGGCTCTACCTGATGCCTTGGTCCGTATAAATTTATATCCAAGCAGTCTAGATAGAAGACTTTGGAGATGGGAACTAGGTAGAGGTTTTCCAGTGAAGCCCAAGTACGCTTATTCCTTGTGTGCTTAGTCCAGTTCAGAGTACTTAGTCCATTCACCCGATTCAGTTTATGGCTCTACCTGATGCCTTGGTCCGTATAAATTTATATCCAAGCAGTCTAGATAGAAGACTTCGGAGATGGGAACTAGGTAGAGGTTTTCCAGTGAAGCCCAAGTACGCTTTATTCTTGTGTGCTTAGTCCAGTTCAGAGTACTTAGTCCATTCACCCGATTCACCCGATTCCCATCGAATCGGTTCGATTCTGGCGAATCGTGGCAGATCAGGAAAAACCCGATCCGCCCCGATTCCCCGATGCGGTGAACCTTGGTCATCATAAAGGTTGATATGAAGAAGACTCATCACAGATCAGAGTGGGATTTCTTATTCTTGGTACTGATAAAGTTGACTTCCATATTCAACTTCAATCAAAAGAATGATAAATAAGAACTTAATTATGATTTAACAAAAAGGAAGGTTGAGAGATATGACAGTTCCTGAAAAACACAATCACTCCATGCAGGTGGATACCCACATGGGAAACTGTGATGCCATCTTGCCTGTTTAAACCAAGCACAAGAAAATCCAACAGTTATCTGGCCAAAGAATAACATGAATTACAGGACATGCATTTCAAAGTAAAAAACCCATTAAGGGAAGCAGACATTTACAATATACATTAAAAAGAAAGAATAAAGGGAAGAAGAACAGATTAATGAAAGAAGAAGTGCCTTTAATGCCGCTGCTCCAAGCGCAAACCACCCATCTGGATACAAAGAGTTCACAGCCATTGCAGATTCCCTGTCATAATAGTCTATAAGTGGTAGCGTCCACTTTCAAAAAATAGTCTATAAGTGGAATGTATTTCTAACATGTGATTCTTAGTAGCACCTAAGACATAAAAGTTTATGAAGGTAACATGCTGCTCGGACAGAAACCACTAAAGCAAATATGTGACAAATCATATATTAGACAAGATAACTTTAAGCAAAACATACCAAAGATTTTTAGATTCCACATAGTCACCTCTGTTGTATGCACTACGAGCCAGAGATCGCTGTCAATAAGGTGCGGTTTTGAGAGGTTGAGAGATTAATTCTCAAAAAGTATGTCATGTCCAATAAGCCAATTATACAGAAAGTATACCTTGGCTCGAGCAGATCTATCATTTGAAACTTCTAGCGCCTTCTCATAGTAAGCATCAGTATTTGTTACATCACCAAGTGAACACCTGAAATGATTTGTCAGGCATAATACTCGCATGTACAGCACCATAACGGCATAACCCACAACTTGAAGTGGTTAGTCACAGAAGCTAGAAATATGACCAGAAACAGTTTCTGAACATGGAGAAATGGTTTCATGGATTGCAGAATCAACCGATCTGGATTGGAATTGGCCCCATCCAATCCGGCCGATTCAGGCCTAAACCAGCTGATTCCGGCCGATTCTGGCAATCGGCCGGAATCAGACTGATCCAGATCGGAATAGGCCCTGTCCGATCCAGGGGGCCGATCCGATCCCCCTTTCCATGAATGGTTTAGGTACTGAGACATGTTTATGTATGAAAAACAGCTTTAAATATGTCTCTAGAGCCATACCATAATCTTGGATCATTTGGTGTATCATTAAGGCGAGCCTTAATAAGGTCAACAGCTGCAGATTTCTTGTTTAATAATCTGCAGAAAAAGAAATTTATTGATTTTTCAACTTAAAGAAGAAAATAATTCAGAGCCACAAACATCTGGAACATGCGCATTAATCTGTATGAATGGCATCATACCTGTAGCAGTAAATCAGGTCGTCCCACAATTCCAGATCCTCAAAAGTCTTTAGTGCTTCTCCAATCATACCATTGCTCACTAAAAGCCTCCCATACTCTCTGAAAGTTGCAGGGCCAAGAAGATGCATTATAAGAACTTCTCTGGGTTTATGAACTGAGAGATTAACAGAAGGGTGTAGATACTAGATATAACCAGAAATCATCAAACAATATACTCAACAAACAAACATACTTCCTTAGGGTGGGAATGGTTGGAACGTAGACCCCAAATGAGAAGCAAATCCTCTGTGCAGCACTGGGAACTGGTCCACAAACACAGTCAACCTACAGCAAGGGATAGCTTAGTAATGACACTTTAGGTGTCATATCAGCAAGGAAACTGTAATACTTTTCACCATTTAAACAGCAAAGTTTTTGTTCCCTTCCCACAAGTTCAACGACAAACCAAAAGTTTTCAACATAATCATTTGACACTATCTAGTGTGGGTGACTAGCTAGTCATTTTATAGTGATTAAACAATATTCTTACATCCGTATATCATGTTTATTTGGAAAGCATATGCTCCCCAAAAAGCCTTTTGTATTGTAGTGCAAGTGCACAGTTATTATTGATTTTCATTTCATGGACTAAGCTATACATCCACCAAGACAAGACAGCAAAAACAATTAACAACTAGCCACCCCAGCCTATCTCCTCCTGCCATCCATATCCTAACAGTGAAACTGGCAGCTGAAATACATTCAATGAACCTGCTGAGATAGATGCAAAAAACATTTACCACAGTACCGCACCCTCCCACCATGTATTTCTTTTCTTCGAATATTCTGCCATTTCTGTTGGTAGAAATATTAATATAGGTCGTTAAATGCATTTGACTTCCATGATAAATGCCACGTGTAGGCCAAGAGATACTACTAATCCAGTTATATTACATCCTTTCAAGTGGATAATAGTTGTTCTAAGAGTCAAAGGGAATGCAATTAATGATAAGTTGAACACTGGAGGGATATGTCGAAATTTAAGTGTTCCAGAATCAGCCAAACGAAGCGAATTTATGAAACATAATTTTGGTGGTATGAGGGTGGTGCAAGAGAATTTAGTTATGAACAACAGCCAAGTTGTTCCTCAAGACAGCAAATTTTGATAAGCCAAGTTGTTCCTCAAGACAGCAAATTTTGATATCTAGATTCTATTATTTATGAGAATGGAGAGATCTAAGAGGATATCAGGTATTGGGCTCAGGCAAGCCAGTTGATTAAAAGATGTTAATAACTTAATATAGAGTCCTCTATAGTCAGCAGGTCTCTTTCAAGCATAAAGCAAATTTCTTTGACCTAATGTGCGTCTTTAGATTGTTATATGAGATTAATTGTTAAGCTGTGAGAAAATAATACAGAGAAAACTATGTATAGTAGAAACAAGGATGTCGAGATGGATATTCACACAACCAAGAATATCTAGTATCTGCTCAGTTAAGGTCCCTGACAGTGCCAGTATATCCATGGTAAGAACTGTGGGTAGAAACCAGGCATTATTACATTGACAGTTAAGAAGCATGGCACACTGACACCTAAATTGGTTACTTGATCACAGAATCAGCAAACATATTGCTTTGGCATAATTCTCCACCAAAAAAGTTGCATGCCAACTTCTAATGCCCAGTAACTTCCATGGTATAATAAGTGGCAGAAAATCATTTTGCACCAGGAAAACCATGTTTAAACTTGACCCACTCCCTGTTGAGAGAAAAGTTGCATTGGTTTTATCCAAGCATCAATCAACCAAAAACATAAATAGCAAAAGATGAAAAAGAATCTTCAACTTGTCAAATAGCAGGCACAAAAGAATCTTCAAATGTCAGGTTACAAATCTCTAGTGTTTGGTATCAGAGCTTAAATTAGATATGCCCGGATCAGTCCACCAGTTCAAACAACTTTAAACTTCAAAATTCATGCAATATATCAAAAATGTGAACAAAAAGTTGCTTGCAGAGCACAAAGCATGTATATCACCCCAAGTGAATATTGATCAAGAATCCAGGGATATGCGTGGCATGTTATATGAAACTCCTAAAGCAAAAACAAATGCAGAATAGATTTGCATACCAATTTATCCATCATCAATAACGCCCTCTGCTTTGTATGACTACGTGTAGACTCCCATCTTATGCGTAAGATGTCGCAGAAGCATCTAATCTAAGTAACAAAATCAATGAACAATGAATTAATTTTTTCCCTTTTGGAAGGTGACCAGAAGGAACAAGGAATACATTTGTAAAATATATAATTGAATAATTTGCATTTGCAGCTATAGGTAATAATTAAAACACAATACCCAACAAATCAGCTAAGGTGAAATCTCTAACTTCTGCATTTTTTTTAAGTTTAGATTTGAATCTAAAAGGAATTTCAGTGGCCATGCAGCCAACATTGTAAGGTGCATGTTTTTTTTTAAGGTGGGTAGTACCACAAATATGATGATGTAGGCTATGATGATGTAGTACCACAATAACATATTAACGGAAATGAGAATGTACATGTATAGGTGGCGGTACGCACAAGAAGAGAAAGAGAGCCCCCAAAACACCTATACAGTAGAGAACACACCAAGAAAGTGTGACTCAACTACCCCCAATCATGAATCAACCCAAAAAAAGGAGATACAACAAAATTAATATGAGAAACAGTGACTGCCCATTCCCTCACTCTAGCGCATACAAAATCCACATTAGCTCCCACGAACCACAACTCCCGCCTAAAGATACGGTGATTCTGCTCGCCCCACAATGCCCAAAACGTAGCATGAGACAAGCCACCACACTATCCTATCAGGTTTACAGGATCAAGGCCTTTCCTTCGCGCAAGAGGCCGCAGACTTCACTCCACAGGGGGATACTACAATTGGTCCTCCAAGCAACCTCCATCCAAACTCCCTGAGAAATGGAGCAACCAGCAAAAAGTTGATCAACGGACTCCTCCTCGTTGCCACAAAGAGAGCAAGTGGAAGACAAGTCTGGCATGAAGCACGAAATCTATCTCGGGTAGGTAGTCTTCTATGAAAGATTTTCCAAACCAAGACCTTTACTTTGAGGAGGTTGATTGGCTTCCACACTTTCTGATGGAACTCATGGCGGCCTTTACTTTGAGGAGGTTGATTGGCTTCCACACTTTCTGATGGAACTCATGGCGGACCCCTCCATCAGATATGACTGCATAAACTGAGCGAACTGAGAAGGTGCCTTTCTTCCAAATCCATCCATCCTCCCCTGAGCGCGGGTGGAAGGAGTGGAGAAGGGAAAGAAGAGTCTGAAACTGCACAAGCTCGTCATGACGGAAATCCCGTTGGAAAGTCGGAGATTAAGAACCACCGGACATAAGATGGTCGAAAGCCTGAGCAACTGTGCCCCAAGGGGCCGCATCAATGCGGAAAAG
>JACBKR010001888.1:0-38885 GCA_014218235.1 Colocasia esculenta | reverse complement strand
GATACATGATGACATGTAGATTGATCTTGATATTTTTCTTCATGTAGTAGATGACATACCTCTGGATATCTGTAAGTCTATCCCTTCCTCCACCCTGGGGGGTTATGATAGTGGTAATAATGTGGTGAAGGGTTCTCAACACTGGAGGGAATGTGTTGGTGTTGAATTTGGTGACATGTGTCTGTTTAGGATCAGAGAGATCAGTTGGCAGACCAGTCAACATGGTATAGACTTCATGAAGATCAAAGGTAAAGGAGTGGTGATCAGTTCCTTCATCAGGGACTCTGAACAATATGGCAGCCAATGCAATAGGTAAATCAATAGCAATACCCTGAACTTTAGACTTGTAGCCATCTAGGTCACACTCTTCAAATTCAAGTAAAATTCTTGGACAAGTCTAGGGTACACAATCCGAAATTCAGATATAAATGGCAGCCAAGATTGAAAGCTGAAAAACTTTATGATTTCTGGAAATGCAGCAACAAGGTCATTGTCATCCAAGTTGACAACCCTGGGCTTTAAGATGGACCTACCTTCACTCACTTGTTTGGAAGGGGTGGCCTCAGATTCAGATTGGTCTGAGGAGGATTCTCCAGAAGCTTCAGGAGAGGATACCAAAATCCTCCTTCTAGGGTTTGAGGAACCCCTACCTCTGACAGAAGAGGATGTCCTACCTCTTTTGGAAGGTGTGGGTGAGGCAGAGGATGGCCATGGCTGCTCCACAGGGTCATGCCTTCTTTTGCTCCTTCTTTCAGTTGGAGGCTGGTCCTCCACTAGGATGGTTGGGGCCGTAGCCCTGGCTCTTGCTCCACGTCGAGGTTGTTGCTTTGGCGCCATGGAAGCAAGAAGGAAGGAAGAACAGGGGATGAGGAAGAAGATATGGAGGGAAGAGAAGTGGGGTTTCCTGCCGATTTGAATGGGGTGAGGCGGACATGGGGTCGACATGGGGGATAAAAAGGGTTTGGGGGTGTGGTGCCCCGCGGGAACCCAAACAGGCCAAACCGGCGCCCAGGCCCGAAAGTGGTCAGACAGGAAGTAGTGTCGACACTAAGGGCTGGTAGTGTCGACCTGGCCTGAACAAAATTGATTGTTTGAGCATGGGAAAAATGTGGGAGTTTTGGGACATCTTTAGTATGATGACCAATCAATGGAATTAACATTTCAAGGATGTTTAAGAGACTAAAAAATCCAGTGGTCATAATTTGCATAAATTCAACAAATTTCAAGTTTTAAAACAACATCTAACATGATATGATCATGAGGTGACTTGAGCCAATAAAATGATAAATTGAGGGATATAATGCATCCAACAATCAATGACAACCAACCAAATTCTTCAAATGCAAGTAAATGCAAATATCTTTTAGATTGAAATCAAGTGTGATGAAAGTAAACATCTTTAAAACAAGCTGATGAGAGAGAGTGATGATTCCTTTGAGGCATTTCTCCATGGGTACACACACATTTTTTTTATTTAATCAAACTTTCAAATGTGGTAAGTCTTGTTCACTCAAGAACTAATGCTTTTTACACACCATAGTTCTTGGATACTTGAGAATTACCCATTATCAAGTTTCAAAGTGTAAATGACAACCTTTTGACTTGAAAATATACGTTGATCAAACGCCAATATTTTCAGTTACTCAGTCATCATCAAAATATATAGATCATATATATATATATATATATAATTTATTTATTTATTTTTAAAGCCCCTTTGAACAGAGATAGCAATAATACCTCATGGCATACATAGCTCTTCATTCATTGTGAAGGTGTGTAGTTTCTCAGTATAGGTGTCATTGCTCTGTTGAGATGTGTGTGTTTTGGAGAGAATGTTTAAAAAAGAAATCATCTGTCTCTCATATCAGTTGAAAGAAAAAGATGGTTATGTTCAAGGCACACATTGATTTTCAGTCTTTTAAAGAGTTTTGAATTTCTTTAGTTTGAGGAATGTAGTTGAGAGTTGATTGTGAAAAAATGTAGTAGATCACTCAAAAGATCATTTTGAGGTTCTAGATTTCTCAATGAGGATATCATGCAAGGAAGTTGATGTAAATCAAGAATAGTTATGAATTTTGCAAGAGTAATGATTTGAGAATTTTAAAGCTCCCCCTGAGATGATGATCCCATCAATTTTCCATCAAGACAAGATATGCAAGAGTTTAAACGAGGCTGAGATTATTCTATTTGAACAATGAAGACTCCCCCTCAACCATTGCATAATCATTTCTTGGTACTTGGCGGAGACATATACTCACGCATAGTGAAAGTATCCAGACAAGCCTAACTTGTCCTTCTCCCAATCACCATTTGATATACCAAGAAGTTCAACACAATGTGAGTTGAAGAATTTATTGTCAAAAGAGGTGGAAGTTGAGCTTGTGAGAGATGTGAGCAGTGAAGCAAGGAAGCAAAGAAGAGTGAAGAATCAGTGACTCCCTTTAGAACATTTATGAACACTCAACCCAATGAGAGAGATTAAGAAGATGGACATTTACAAAGGCCAAGCTCTCTCCTTAAAGATAAAAATCTGTTATCAGGAAGAGGTTTAGTGAAGATGTCAGCAATTTGTTTTTCAGTTTCAACAAAGAGGAGTTCAAAGGATTTCTTTGCTACTTCATCTCTCAAAAAATGATGCCTAATTCAATGTGTTTAGTTCTTGAATGCTGAATTGGGTTTTTAGACAGTTTTATGGCACTTGTGTTGTCACAAAGGATGGGGACACAACCTAACTCTTGGTTATAATCAATAAGTTGATGTTTCACCCAAAGAATTTGAGTTCCAAATCTACCTGCTGCAACATACTCAGCTTCCGCAGTTGATAGAGCAACTGAGTGTTGCTTCTTAGAAGCCCAAGAGATTAGGCACCCACCTAAGTACAAGCACAAGCCACTTGTGTTTTTTCTATCAAGTTTACACCTAGCATAATCAGCATCACAATAGGTAATCAATTCTAATTTACAACCAGCAGGATACCAAATTCCTAAATCACATGTTCCAACAAGATATTTGAAAATTCTTTTAACAGCTAACATGTGACTTTCTTTAGGATTTGATTAAAATCTAGCACACAAACACACACTAAACTGAATGTTAGGTCTAGAAGTAGTAAGATAGAGTAGAGAGCCAATCATACTCTATATGTCTTTGGGTTTACTGACTTACCAAGTGAGTCTTCTTCTAGTTTAGCATTGATTGCAATAGGTGTGCTTGAATGCTCGAGGTTCTGGAAATCAAATATTTTCAGAAGTTCTTTGACATATTTAGTTTGACTTATGAAGATCCCCTCATTTGTTTGGTTAACATGCAATCTCAAGAAAAATTGTAAGTCTCCCATTAAACTCATTTCAAATTCAGTTTTCATTTGATTTGCAAATTCATTGCACAGACTCTTATTGGTTGATCTAAATATTATGTCATCAACATAAATTTGGACTGCAATTATTTGTTTATTGTCAGTTTTTGTGAACAAAGTTTGATCAACTTTACCTCTTGAATATTCTTTTTCAAGCAAGAAGGAACTCAAACAGTCATACCAAGCTCTTGGAGCTTGTTTAAGACCATAGAGAGCCTTATGAAGCTTGAAAATATGATGATGATGTTTTCATTTTCAAAATCTGGAGGTTGTTCAACAAAAATATTTTCCTTTATATAGCCATTCAAAAATATACTTTTGACATCCATTTGATAGACTTTAAATTTCAGAGAGGATGCAAAAGTAAGGAAAATTCTGGCTGCTTCTAGCCTAGCTACAGGGGCATAAGATTTTTCAAAGTCAATTCCAAATTATTGGTTGTACCCCTTTGCAACTAGCCTAGCTTTATTTCTTATGACTTGACCATCTTCATTTAATTTATTTCTGAAGACCCATCTAGTGCCAATAACTAATTGGTCACTAGGTCTAGGTACTAATTCCCAAACTTGATTTCTTTCAAATTGATGAAGTTCATCATGCATTGTATTTATTCAATCAGAACTCATGAGAGCTTCATCAATTGTCTTTAGTTCAACTTGGGAAATTAGAGCTAGTGGGTCATCATGAATTGCATTCAAGAATGATGATCTAGTTCTTACTCTATCATGCACATTGCCAACAATATTTTCTAATAGGTGATCTCTCAAAAATCTATGTTCAGAATTACCTGTTGAGGTGCACTTAAGTCTGGAACACCATTACCTGGTTCACTTGAAGTTGGTGAATGAGTGTTCAAGTTCTCATCAATGGTCTCATTTTCCTCAACAGTTGGGGAATAATCCACAATAACATCATCCTCTTCATCATCTTGACAATCCCTGCAAGATTTAGAACTTTTAGTTGAAAAGGAATTTTCATCAAAAATAATATGTGGAGACTCTTCAACATTCCTATTCTTGAGAGAGTACACTCTAAAAGCTCTTGACACTTTAGAATAGCCAATAAAGATGGCTTCCTGACTTTTGGCATCAAACTTGCCAATATTATCTTTATGATTATTGTGTACAAAGCATTTACACCCAAATATTCGGAAATAAGACAATGTTGACTTTTTGTTTTTCAATAATTCATAGGGGTTTTTTCTGATTTTTGGTCTGACCAATGCTCTATTGAGAATATGATTTGCTGTGTTTACAGCTTCAGCCCAGAAGGATTTGGGCAAGTTGCTTTCTAAGAGCATAGACCTAGCCATTTCCACAAGAGTTCTATTCTTTCTTTCCACAACTTCATTTTGTTATGGAGTTCTTGGTGAAGAAAACTTGTGAAATATGTGAAGTTCAGCACATAAATCAGAAAAGGATTTATTATCAAACTCACCCCCATGATCAGTCAATTTTTTTTTTGATTTTATGTGGAAATTTTGTTAAGACATTGGTACAAAAGTTCCTGAACTCAAGACATGCATCACTTTTATGGGACAAGAAGATAACCCATGTATATCTAGTAAAATCATCAATGATGACAAAGCCATATCTTTTGCCACTTAGACTTAGAGTTCTTGTTGGGCCAAAGAGGTCCATGTGAAGCAACTCTAGTGGCTTGGATGTGAGTACTTCATTGAAGGTTTTAAAAGATTTTATAGTTTGTTTTCCTTGAGCACAAATCTCACAAACTTGATTTTATACATTGGCAAAAGATTCAGGAAGACCCTTAACCAAATTCACCTTAACAATTTATTTATTGTTCTGAAACTTGCTTGACCAAGCCTCTTGTGCCAAGTCCATGCAATTTCATTCTTATTTACAACAAGACAAATGTTTTCAAAAAAAAAATTATTCAGGTTGATCATGTAAACATTGTTTTCCCTTTTTCCAAAGAATTTATTTTTGTCAGTTGATGAGTCAATTATCTTGCAAAAATTAGATTCAAAGACAACTTTGTGACCTTTGTCACATAGTTGACTAATGCTTAGCAAATTGTAATCTAGACCATCATCTAATAAAACATTTTCAACAGAGTTAGAGGAAGATTTACCAACCTTTCCAGATCCAATTATCTTTCCTTTTATTTTTACCTCCAAATGTCACAGAACCTCCCTCCTTCTCAATCAGGAATGGAAATTTGGCTTTGTCTTCAGTCATGTGTCGTGAACACCCACTGTCAAGGAACCACACATTTGAATTGGGTGCACGACCTTCCTGCAAAATCAATCAGTGGAGAGAAGATTTTGGTACCCAAACAGTGCTGGGACCATCATAATTCTTAAGCATGGACAACAAATCTTTTCTAACCCAAATCTGATTAGATTTCTATTTTTGTTTTAATTCAGTGGTGTTTTTTGCCTTTTTCAGTTTGTTCTTTTATTTTAGAGTGACAACACCTATGTCACTTTCTTTTTAGGAGAGGAGTTCTGCATTTGAACATGAGTGTTCAATTGAGGAGGTGGAAGCCAAGGAGTTTGTTGGTACATAGAAAAATTTGGATAGAAAAATTGAGGGTGGTACCAAAATGGGTTGTGATACCATTGGTTCCAATGATGAGTCCAATCAGTTTGGTGTGATGCCTTGGAAGACAGGTTTTTTATGAGTGGCTTCTTTTGACTTTTTCTTATTTTTAATATTTTTATCTGAGTCTTTGTTTGTGCGACTTGTTTTTGTTGAGGTTGACACATCAGTCACAAATTTGTTCTTTGTGTGGACTGGTGTTGGCCTGTCAGAGGATGGTGTCGACTTGACAGACTTCTTTCTGGTTGTTGTTTTGCTTGATGTTTGATTGATTTATGAGTTTTCAAGGCTAGAACCTTTGACAAAGTTAATCAGGGGTGCTTTTTATCTTTTCTCACCAGATTTGTCTTTCTTGGGTCTTTATTTGTTAAATCCTAGTCCATGAGATTCAGATCTCATTCTTGCTCCTAGCAAAGCCTCTAGATTGTCTTTTCCTTTGGTGAAGGTTTCAATGACTTGCTCCTTTTCTTTTAGCTGATTTTCCAAGGTTTTGATTTCATCAAGTTTTAGTTGTTTTTCTTTTTGTTCCATTATTAGCTTTCCAGACAATTCTTTGAATTCATGAGTGGCCTTTTGAGATGCTAGCTTAAGTTCATCAATCATGTTTAAAAGATTTTTTTTCTCATCATTAAGCTCAGCAACTTCATTTTCTAGTTCACAAATTCTTTTGTTTGTAGATTGATTGAGCCAGATGTTTTCAATTTTCTTCGTTAAGTGTTTGTTTTCTTTTCTCATTTCAGAAAAGTTCTCAACAAGCTCAGCATATGCATCTTGCCAGTCATCTATTGTATATTCTTCAAAATATGTACTTACCTTTCCATCTGAACTGTTAGTCATGAAGTAGATTTCCTCACTCTCAGAGCTGGAGGATTTTTTCTTCATCTCTCTCACTTGAGTCTTCATCAGACCAAGTGGCCACCATGGCTTTAGGCTTCCTGAATTTGTGAGTCTTCTTGTTTTTCTCCTTCTTGTTTTCAGGACATTCTCCCTTCATGTGTCCTGGTTTGTTGCACCTGTAACAAATGATAGTCTCATCAGTTTTCTGATTTCTATTTGAATTAGCATTTGAAAAGGAAGTGTTTCTTTTTCCAGATGGGAACTTCTTTTCCCAGAGAATTTTCCTTTCCTGTATTTTAAGAATTTTCTGAATTGCCTGGTCATGAGGGCAAGCTCATCCTCATTTGACTCAGACTCATCAGAACTTGTTTTCTCCTGATTTTTATCTTTGCTACTTGTTGAAGCTTTGAGGGCTACTGGTTTGGTCTTTATTATGTGCTCTTCATTTCTCTTGAGATTAATTTCATAAGTCATTAAGGATCCTATCAATTCATCCAAAGAGATTTTGGATAAATCCTTAGAATCTTCACTGACTGTGGCCTTAGTGTGCCAAATTGAAGAGAGAGAGCGCATGATTTTCCTTACCAAATCAGCATCATTGTAATCCTTACCTAGTACCTTTAGTCCATTCACTATGATCATAAAACCTGGCAAACATTTCAGAAATGGTCTCATCAGATTTCATCATAAATAACTCATATTCAGAGACAAGAATATTAGCTTTGGTTTCTTTTACTTGAGATGTTCCCTCATAGAGTAACTTAAGTTTATCCCACATCTCTTTGGCAGAATTGCACATTGAGATTCTTGAGTACTCCTTAGGGTGGACAGCACATTGGATCATGTTCATTGCACTGTAGTTGAGGGTGGCTTTTCTAATTTGTTCCCTTGTCCAGGTCTCTTCCTCACCTTGGTTCTCATAGGGACCTACACTGACTACCCTCCAGACTTCATAGTTTTGGGCTCTAAGGAAGACCCGCATTCTATTCTTCCAATAGGAGTAGTCAGTCCCATTGAAGAAGGGTGGCCTATTTATGGAGTGACCCTCAGCTACATACCCTCTAGAATCCATGAGTCAGATGATAGCACAAATAAGAAAAACACTTAGCAAGCAAGCAAGTCAACACACAGAACAAACAGAGAAACACTCAGATTAGATTAGCTATAAACCCGCTCTGATACCAATTGTAGGATCGAAAGATGTGTGGACAAGATCTAGAAGGGGGGGGGGGGTTGAATAGATCTAGGCCACTTTTGCGGAAGCTTAGACAATTAAAAGCAGTTCTTAGAATCAGAGGCAATTTGAAAACAGCACTTAGCAGATCTGATTGATTGGTGTGTGAATGGAGTGAATGAGCAAGTTGATTAAAGGAAAGTTTGCACAGCCTTATGCATACATCTAGCGCAAATGGAAATTAAAGAACAAGCAAACCATTGCACAGAGAATTTTTAGGTGGTTCGAAAATCACACCATGTGATTCCTACGTCCACCCTCACACAGTGAGGATCCACTATCAACTTGGATACACACACACACTGGAGCCTGACAACTCCACAAATGAGTTTGACAACTCACACAACACCTAGAGCAATACTACTTTAGAAACTTGAGCAAGACTGCTCAACTATACAAACTGAGTACAAAGACTCAACAACCTGAGCACAAAGGCTCACAAACACTTGCTAGAACAAAAACACCAAGATTCAGATCATCTAGCAATGTTTTGAACTATTAAGGCCAATTCAAGAGGATTGATGCAATGAATTATGCACAATCTCTAGAATAGCCAAGAAGAAATAAGAAAACTTGAGGAATGATATGTAATGTTCTTGTTCTTCAAGAGGACTCCCTTGTAGAGGCTGAATTGGAAGGATCTTGAGCACTGAAGAAGTCCCTTGGTTGATGCTCTGCAATTTAATCTTGGGATCTTCCTTGAGTTCTTCACAAATGCTAGCTTCTACTTGATCTGCTCCCTTGAAGTTGATCCTAATGCTTCATCTTGATCAAACTTCGATCCTTGTGCTTGGAGGAGTGTGAATTGTGGAAAAGAAGCACAAGAGAGGGCAAGACTTGGGAGGAGAGGCTCTCTTGCCGCCAAAACTCTCTTGGAGGCTCTCTTGATGTGATGGATAGCCAATTAGAGAGTATTTATACCCCAAACTATCCAAAAGTACCCTTGGGGGTCGTGGGCACAAGATCCAAGGCCCAATCATCAAATCCCTAGGGTGCCACGTGTCCAAGAGGGGCTTTAAGTCATAGAGTTTCCGGAGTGTGTCGACCTGCCCTGGTCTAGTGTCGACACACTATCCCAGACTGGCAAAGCAATTCTTTGAGAAAAGCCTCTAGTGTTGACACTACTTCATCTAGTGTCGACACACTATACAAAGATGCAAAACTGGCCTTCGGGAAACTGTCTCTAGTGTCGACACTACTGCATCTAGTGTTGACACACTATACAGTTCTGCAAACTAGCCCTCGGGGAACTGTCTCTAGTGTCGACACTACTGCATCTAGTGTCGACACACTACACAGTCTTGCACATCAGGCCTTCGGGGAACTGTCTCTAGTGTCGACTTGCCCTGGTCTAGTGTCGACACTAGAGGACCTTTTCTTCACATTTCTGCCTTTGCTTTGAACCATTGTGTCGACACCAATAGTGGTTGTGTCGACACTACCTTTGCAAGAAATGTTTGTTCCTGAGAAAATAAATACATAAATCATTAGTTAAATATATTATCATGAATATAATGATAAATGTGTATGGAATATGCTCTTTGAATATTGTTATTTCATGTGTGATGTTTTTAACATGTTCTATTTATGGTGCATTAAAATGACAACTTGTCATCATCAAAATATGAGGAGAAATGAATTATATTCACACTCAACCCAACACTTTCCCTATATATATATCTCTCTCTTCTTGTAAGCAGCATGCATTTGTTGTTGGGTGGTGCCATCACATGACTTCACTGGATTTTAGCCTTCAAGTACGTTCAAATTTGGGTGATACTGGCACTTGGTGGGGGTATCTTTCCCCTTTCTCCCTTGGGATCTTTCAACAGTAGATGATGGCTTCTCTCCTGAAGATTTTTAGCGTTCCCATCATCTTCTAAGGTTGTCTTTAACTTCCCAATTAAATAGTCTCTTTAGAAACCATTGACGGAGCACTCTTTCAGAAGCGCTCTGTGGCGCCTTCTCATATTCACATGGTCTTCTCTTAAAAAGGCATTGTGAGAAATGAAGATAACCAAATGGCATTCTCACTTTAGGAACCGAGCATGGCTTCTTTTTTCAGGATCTTAAGCTTTAGAAATTATGTGTTTGTCTTGTTATGGGTGGACATTCCTACCAGCAGACCATGCTGGATATCATATGAACGTGCAATCTAATGATGAATTTGATTAAAAGGGTTCACTTTGTCCCGCTGCTCCGTATCATCAACTCTCGATTTCACATTTTTCACGTTGCGTAGCTTGTTATTCATGGGAATTGAAGTAAGCAATCACATCACAAGTAATCTATTACTAAAAAATCACTTCTAGTTAGGGGTGTTCACTATTCGGTTCACACCGAAAAATCAAACCGAACCGATCAATTTGATTTGGTTTGGTTCGGTTTGAAAGTGATAAAAATTCGGTTCGGTTTCAAACCTTCGATTTACAGATCTTATAAACTGAACCAAATTGATAAAATCAATTTTAATAATATATTTTAAATTTATACATATGTATTAGGTATTCAGGTCTGTTTAATATATACATATGTATGTATGTAATAGAATATTCTCCCGATTATGCATATGCTACTGGTGCTCACAAAACGTGCATATGGAAAATCATGCACCAGGTTAGACAACTGTTTGTCCACTTTGTCAAATGGTTTTTTGGAATCTTGATCTTTGCTGATTGTATATGCTTGTGTTGATATTTGATGGTACTATTTGTTGACTTCATTCTATTAAAGATGGTGCATGTCAATTGGATGTTAAAATCTTGTTTGTAAAAGGCCCACTTATTTCAGGTTAAACGAAACCAAATCGAACTAATTTCGGTTTGGTTCGGTTTGGTTTGGTTCGGGTGGCTCTAGTGATGGTTTAATTTGATTTTTAAAAAATCTTCTCCAAACAAAACAAAACCAAACCAAATCAAATTATGAACACCCCTACTTCTAGTAAATAAGGGTGAGCAAGGGCAATGGTGTTGGAGGTGAATGTGAAAGAGGAACTTTGATGCTTGAGTGCAGCTAGAGTCTGACACACCAAACTTGGAAAGAGACGAGATAAGCATTTCATAAATAGCAGGAATTGGTGGACAAGATAAGATACGCAGAGCACCTGAAATTTTTCTCGAGGAATTAATGCTTATTATCCATCTTGTACGGATAGCAAAAGCACCCGTCTAGGACGGGATTAGTGATCCGCTCGACATATGCACGGTCCCACGGGAGCAACAGCTTCAAGGGGCATGTCGTGATAGTGCAAGCTGTCTACAGTCACTGTTAGGCAGGCAGAATAGAAACGCAGGAGGCAGTCTAAAAATTTCAGAAATTTCTCAGCGTAATTGAATAATAATTCGGTTGGTTTAATTATCTATATTTTTATATATTCAAACGATGTCCGTTTATGTTAAGATTTTAACCATATACTAATGTGATAGTTTACAAATTATGGTAATTTTAGTTTAATTTTTAGATTTTATTTTACACAGGATGTTAAATTGTTCGAAAAATAGTTGTGTCAGCTTAATCTCAAAATCGTACGTCAAAAAATTTGAATATTTACATTCTGATATCTCCATATTTTTCTAAAAATTATGATGTCCTCAAATTTTATTTCATTACAGTTTTTTGGTGTCGCCCTGTCGGATCGCACACCTCTGTGTACGACACTGAGATAACGTATATTACCACTAATTAAGTCTAAATTCTAATTATTTCAATTTAATGTCAATCATAATGTATAATGACCATATTATTCATAAGTTCTTACAATTAAAATTTTTCGGGGCGTTACACGTACTTACATGTATAACTTGATAAGTTACACAATTACAGAATTTACATACTTACATGATTACATACTTACATGTGTACTGGGTAAGTTACGCAGTTACAAAATTTACATACTTACCCAGTTACCATGTAACTGTGTAAGTACGTACTTACGCAGTTACACACTTTTGATATATTACGAATTAAAATAATTAGGTAAATCCTTCTAAAACTATGTAACTATGTAATTAGGTAAGCCCTAATTATAGAGTTACAAACTTATAAAATTCTTATGTAGTTACATAGTTTCATGTGTAACTGCATAAGTATGTAATTATATACTTACATGTGTAACTGGGTAACACAGTTACATGTGTAACTGGGTAAGTTACATAGTTATAGGATTTATATGTAACTGTGGAAGTACGTACTTACACACTTTTGGGATAACGGTTATAAAATAATTAGGTAAATCCTTCTAAAACTATGTAACTATGTAATTAGGTAAGTTATAATTATAGAGTTACAAACTTATAAAATTTCTATGTAGTTACATAGTTTCATGTGTAACTGTGTAAGTATGTAATTGCATACTTACATGTGTAACTGGGTAACACAGTTACATGTGTAACTGGATAAGTTACATAATTACAGAATTTATATGTAACTGTGTAAGTACGTACTTACACACTTTTGGGATAACAGTTATAAAATAATTAGGTAAATCCTTCTAAAACTATGTAACTATGCAATTAGGTAAGTTCTAATTATAGAATTACGAACTTATAAAATTTCTATGTAGTTACATAATTTCATGTGTAACTGTGTAAGTATGTAATTACATACTTACATGTGTAACTGGATAACACAGTTATATGTGTAACTGAGTAAGTTACACAATTACAGGATTTATATGTAATTCTTACACACTTTTGAGATAACGGTTACACATTTGAGATAACAGGGGAGGATAACGGGGACAAAAAGTATGGACTTAAAAATAAGTCTTGCATAAAGCAAGGACCTCATAACTTGGGAAAAGCTGATAGGGACCTGAAATTAATTCTCCATAATCTTAGTGATGGAATGCAGGAATGGCCTCTAAAAGAAGCCTCAATATTAGCATTCTTATGAAGTATGCTGAAGATAGGGCTATTAGTGGGTCGGATCTGTCTGACAGGCACGTACATTTGGCTCGATGTTCGGTTGGGTCATCATATTTTTTTAATTCCGCAAACTTTTGGTGGACTTAAAAATCTAATCCGTTAAAAATTTGGGTTAAACTCGAGGTTTTTATTTACCCGACTTCCAAATACATTCAACAGAAATATTAAGTTTTTGGTTGACCGAATCTACATTAGTAGACTAATATTAAATTCGGATCGATCGAACCTCAAATTAGTCAATCGATATAAAGTTTTCGATCGACTGAATTCTGAATTGGTCAATCGTCATTAAGCATGTGGTCAATCGATATAATTATAGAGAAAGGCTTGTTGCACTTTCTAAGTGCACTTTTTGTGCACTTTGCACTTCTCTAATGGCCAATGTGCTATTGGCACACTATGCCCACCAATGAGAAGTGCAAAAGTGCACAAAAAGTGCAACAAGCCTTTCTCATAATTATATATACTTTTTAATAATATTAATATTTTTTATTAACTTTTTCAGATCAAATTAAGCTGAGCTCAGATTTTATAATTTAGTTAATTAACTAGATGGGCACCCGTGCGGTGCATGGTTTTTTTAAACATGTATAAGGTATAAAATTAGATTTGGTACAATCATTATTGATGATAATAGAGGAGGACTAACATAAAAAATTTATAACATATAAAAAACATAACATTCTATCTATCTTAAGTAACGTATCCGTATGAATTTGAAATTATTTTTAAACAAAGTAAATAATCTACATAACATTCAATCATAGTCTCCCATATTTCAATCATATTATCTTCAATTTGATATTCATTTTATTATTACATGACAATTTTGTAATAATTTATTGATTAGAAAGACTTTGTTAGAGATCATTTCAAAGAGATCTTTTTTGAAATAATCTTATTAAGTGTTGTGATGTTACTTGTAGATCTTGTGATGGATTAGTTTTCTGGTCAAGTAATAAAATTATTAGTTATAAAATGAATAAAATGTGAGAAAATTAATTTTAGATATAATACATTTTTTGTAATGTTGTTGAATATCACTTACATTGTCAAAATTCTAAGATTGTTCATATTCTTTTCTACTATTTTGACAATGAGATTGTGATGTGTAGCATCTTGCAATCAAATGAGAATAAAAACATAGAATTATGAAGTAAAATGTATATTGAAATATACAATGTATATTTTAATAGTTGAATAAATTTTATAAAAAATAAGATTTCAAGTTGTATGATAAGACTTTGTCCATTTGAAGTGGCTATAAAATCTTTCGCCATTAGACCTCATCACCACTATGTAAATTGGCCAATTTTTTTTTTTTTTAGTATGTAAATAGTTGTTCTACTATAGACATAGTAAAAATATGTACATCAATAAAACAACTCAATATTTAAATTTATCAAAAGAGGGGCATGCATATGGGGCTGTTGGTTCTTGTAACTAATGTGACATCATTTCTTCACTACGAAATTAATCTCAATTTTTTATTTAAAATTTGAGATAGCAAATATTATTTGGGGGAGCACCAACATACTATTTCAAATGCTATAGAGAAATGGTTTTAAATATCGCTTGATGTTCAGAAGATGGACAAAATAATATCAAATTATGAGAAATATTTTGTTGTAGGTTAGAAGTGTGACGCTCAGTGCTATGAATAGTTGGTGTGTATTGGTGACTAGATATTGTGAATGATTAATGTGTGGGTTAATACAATGTACTGATAAACGCACTAGCTAATCACAAAGTTATATGCACAAATATAGGTGATTAGACGTTAGATAATTTTTTGTTTCTAAAATAATATATGAAGATAGTAAAAAAATATAATAAATATTTCTCAAACTCTTTATTCATGAGGAGAATATTCCAAATCTGAAGCGTGCTAGTAGGAGGCCCGTGAAGAGAGGCAAAAATAAAAATAAAAATATATTTTATTACTTTAATTATCTATAAATATTAATTAAATGAAGAGAGACAAAAACAAAAATTTATTGTAGCCATGTAGCTACAGTAACATGCAGACTTGCACTCTGGCTATAAATTTTACAACACAGCGGATGTTGAAGGAGAATTCCCCGAAGAAGGAGCTGAGAGATTTACAACACAATGGAGGTCGAGGGGCCATTACTTGCAGCACAATGTTATTCGTAGATGTTTTTGTAGAGAGTCTCAACATCATGGCTGATTTAATTATCAAGGAATCCTACTGTTGAGAGCCGCATGTCACTCTGATGTAACCTAGATGAGATCTCCCGTGAATTTTGATAAATTAAATATTTTGGTAAATAAAAAATTTATATGAAAGATTAGTCTATTATGTTATGAAACGTAAGTCTATAAATAATTACATATATAAATATTAGATAAATTGTCAAGTTTTAACATTTATTTCAACTTTAATGTACGCATTATGGAGAGGAGGAAGAAAAGTGTTGTTTATTTTAAAAAATTGAACAATTGGATGCATACATGGATTAGTTTTTAAAAGCGTAACAATCCTTGCATAACTGTTGTGAAATGGGAGCTTTATATGGTGGCAAAATTGAAAAAAAAGATGTGTGAAGACATGTAAAACACGAACAGAGATGTGAAGGTCGTGAGATTTTTGTGATAACCACATTTGGGGCAATTTATTTTTTTAAATAAAAATTGGGCGCTTATTTTAAGGTTGCGCCAATAAGTAGTTATTAAGACTTAATTTTTTTTTTAAAAAAAAAGTGGGAGGGAGTTTTGTTGGCGGTAATATTTTTAATAGAAAAGAAAAGTATTGCGTGGCAGAGGAGTAGTTTGAGTAGTTGAGAGAAAGAGAGGAGAGGCGATGGGAGAGGGATAGTGTGTGAGAGAGAGGAGAGAGTTAGTTTTAAAAAAATTGACACGTGGCTCTCTAATGTGACAGGGTTAAGATTGTATTTTAATAATATAGATAGATAGATTGGGTCTGATTGGACTTAGCCCGATAGTTGAGTTTGGGCCTAGAAAATATGATATTAGACTTGGACCAAATTGGGCCGTTCTTAAAAATAAATGAATAAAAGAAAAGTCATGCTACTCACCCATATTGCTTCCTATTATCCATCTGGAAACAAGAGAGTGTGACTCACAGCACATTCCCCTATTCTTGTGACTGAAGAAGCTGATAAGGGGCGGGCAACCAGGCTGTGGATAGTAAGTTGTTGTCATAGATAAATAAATTGGAGGTTGAGGACGAGAAGGATTAAACCGGGCTGGGTTAAAATGGGCTGGCCCAATTTCACCCTGCTCAAATTTATCTCAAGAGTTAACTGTGCACTGCAAATTTTTAATTTTTTAATCATATAAATTGACGGTTAGATTGGAAAGATGATTTCTAAAAAAAACAACAAAATCATGGTTAAAGGCATATGACTTCGTTTTTTCGCCTCATCCATGACGATGATGAATGAGATAAGACGCAATATTTTTTTTCGCAAAAAAAAGAAAAAAGTAGAAGAAAAACACTTTCACTACACATACTACAGTACGCTGGGCTCCTAAAGAGTGTTATCTTCTTCGTCTCAATGATCTTACCCGGGACAACCGAATTCAACATTTGAATTTGGCTGGGTCAGGCTTGCCCAACATGATCCCGTCGTTTAATTATAGTCGTTTCGTATATATGAACATTTCATTAGAAGGTCGCTTGCATCAGGTCGCTGAGCCTTGTGCCCATAAGTTGTTGGAGTTTTATTGCTTGCCTTCTGTATCCCCATTTAACTAGACGTTTGGAGTAGTAATGATCGAGAAAAAAATAATAATGGGGAGGTTCACCGGTTATCCTGCAACAATGGCAATCTATAGTTTTTTCTTATTTTTGTCATAGTCAAATTTCAAGTTCATATAAATATAAAAATGGCAAATGATATTATTTTCCAACTATTTGAAGTATCTATCATGTATGTTGCCTACGTTATCGAGAACTAGAGGGGATGAATGGGTGTTGATTGAATTAGTAGATAATTAAAATGATCCTGAAGGAGATATGCACGACAAATCAATCACATAAAGAGAACATATAGATTTTATCTTGGTTTAGAATTGAGCATTCAATTTTCTATATCTAATCAGGAAAAACCACATGAGATTCCACTAATAATTAAATCCCTGCTAGGAACAGAGGATAGTAGACGGCTGCCGTCTACGAATTCAACAAAAACCATCTACAAATCCTTTTGTAGACGGCTACACAGCCGTCTAGACCGCCGTCAACGAACATGCCATCACAAATCATATGTAGACGACTATAATATGCCATCTACTAAAGTAGTTATGTAGAAACTTTAAGCCATCTATGTAAATAGCTTTGTAGACGGCTTAAGCATGTCTATGAAAAGTTACGTAGACGGCTTTCATATCCGTCTACAAAAACTTTACATAGACGGCTTAATTAACTGCCGTATAATCTTTTGTAGATGGCTTTTAAGCCATCTATAAAAGGTTAGGCACAGACGGCTTTAAGCCGTCTGTAAACGTTTAGTAGACGGTTTAGTTAACCGTCCACATTTTGTTTGTAGACGACTGAAAACGTCTACAACGTCAAATTTTTTTTAAAAAATATTATTTGTTATTTTTTCTGTACAAAAATCACCACACAAAGAAATACAAATTCATACATTAAATCATCTTTCTCATGCACACAAAATTATCTGAAAATAATATCAGAACATCTAAAGAATACAAAGTATCTCGCCAAACACACTAAATCATCATCATCATCATCATAATCATCAGCGGACTCATGACTCCGCTTAAACTCGGGGACAGGCACAGGACAAGGCATATGTGATGACTGAGCAACCAATTTCTGCACAAGGGCTTACATCTCTGACATTGAGTGCGCATATGCTCTAGTCCTGGCGATCCCTGCTCCTCTCTGCAGACATCTCCTCCATCCTTTTGTTTTGATCCTGCAAATGTTGCTGCAACTGCTGCACCGAGTGTGGCAGCTGCCTGTGGAGCTCGATCCCTCTCCCCTCCCGTACCAAAGTGCGTGTTGCCAGTAACTAGCCAAAAGGGGGGTGGTGTGATGGGATATTAAAATTATTTGATGCTCAAAACCTGTTCACCAAGAGTCACAAAACACAAACTTCTAAGATTGTTAGTGTTAGTGACGGCAAAAATAAAACACAAGAACGATCACACAACACAGAGAATTATCTGGTTCGGATTTCTCTCTTAGAAGTCCTACGTCCAGTCTCTGAGCAATATTTTAGGATTTCAATAAACCAAGGGTACTGTCCCCCTTAAGGACCCTTACCACCAGCCGCAGTGGTCTTCTTCAACCCTGGGGAAATACACCACCTGGGGACTCACCAGGTCTTCCTTCACAAACTGAAGGGAACAACACCCGATTACCACACCAGGTCTTCCTTCACAGCTAAAGGGAACAACACAAGAAATGTGTTCAAGAGAAGATGCCCATAGATCAAGCTTATAGAACACACTTTATCCGAAGCAAGGACTAGGAGAGAAGATCTACAATAATAGATTCTTCTCAGATCAAGAAGCTTCTCCAGATGTACACTAAGCACAGAGAGCTAGAGCTAAAAAGCTAATGGGAGTGTTTACTGGCTCTAAGAAAAGCTCACGAAAGTTGAAGGCGTTGTAACACTTCGTATTGTCACACTTGTTCTTCTTCAAGAGCTTCATTCTTCTATTATATATTTCATTTTGAAATTCAAAGTTGAAGGTCGTTGTCTCTATGCTAAGTGTACGTTAGACGACTTGACACTTGGAAGTTTAGTCAACATTCCTTTATCTTTCATGCACGCAAGGAGAGAGAGACGGAGAGGAGAGAGAGAGAGAGGGGAGGGAGAGACGAGAGAAGAGAAGAGAGAGAGAGAGAGGAGGGAGAGAGGAGAGAGAGAGAGAGAGATGAGAGGAGAGAGAGAGAGAGAGAGAGAGAGAGAGGAGAGAGAGAGGATATTCTTTAATCTTTTTTGGCTTCTATTTTGTCCAACGTGTATGACGGATGCTGTCAAAAGACCTACACACATCCAAGGTGAAACAACAGACAACTAGACTGTCTCTTGTTGTCAGTCAATGTTAGAACATATGTTTATCAAAATAGAAATGCCAATTGCTGTTCTAAAAGATGTTGCAGAGTAAGCATGAGAATAGAAGATAAGGCTATATGCATGCAGTGATACGTTCAGTCTTCATAAATGCTAAACTGTCACAAGGATATGCCTGAAGACTTTTGACTTTTCAACATATTCAAATTTAGCTCGAAAAATGAATCGTTGTCTTCCATAAATTCGTTATATGCATAACTTACGAAATCATTGTATGCATGAGAGAATCGTTTGAAACTATAAGCAACTCAATGTACAAATCGTTATGATATTATAACAAATCGATGCACAAATCGTTATGATGTTATAAGCAATTTGATGTTCAATCGTTAGCGATTGTAAAAAATTGTAAACAAATCGATGTTCAAATCATTATGATTCAAAACAAAAACGAAGTACAAATCGTTATGCTTTCTTAGGAATCGTTGCGGAAAGTAAGTCGTTATGATTACTTAAGAAATCGTTGCGGAAAGCAAATCGTTACGAGAGCAAATCGTTACGATCACTAAAGCAAATCGTTACGAGAACAAATCCTATGATCACTAAAGGAATCGTTCCGAGAGCAAATCGTTACGATCACTAAAGAAATCATTATGAGAGCAAATCGTTACGAGTACTAAAGGAATCGTTACGATAGCAAATCGTTATGAGTACTAAGGAATTGTTACGATAGCAAGTCGTTAGAGTACTAAAGGATCGTTACGATCACTAAAGAAATCGTTACAATCACTAAAGAAATCGTTACAATCTAAAATGAATCCTTATGATTATGATTCATTATGAATGTAAGGAAATCGTTATAGCTTCATAGAAATCATTATGTACTTAGACAAATATAATGCTTCGAACTTACATTGTTGTAGTGTGATGATTGCTTACCTAATTGGCTTGTTTTCCCTTGATTTATTTTCTGTGCTAAAATCATAAAATATTGTTAGATAAAATGTTATCATTATTTTGTTAATCACCAAAATAGATATGTAATTTATTCAGATACATTGGGATAGTCTGATCATCATCTCCCATTTTTTGTGATGACAAAACATAATCATTAGCCATAGATTCTGAACTAAATCTAAATGAAGGTTCTGAAACAATATAAGATAGGTATTTCAGAGGGTAATATAGTTCTCCCCCTTTTTGTCATTAAGCAAAAAGATAAACTGAGACAAAGAAGAAGAGAAGAACAAGAGATGAAATTTTCATTAATCTTGAGGATGGGAAGATTTATCAAGATAGAAGGTAGGAGACAAAAGCAAGGCAAAGTGTCTGATGACAGGTAATGCCTGGCGTTCCTGCTCTTCAAAGTATGCTTGAAAGGCCCCAAGCTCAATTGATAGGAAGGTCCCATGGTGGGAGCCATCCTTTTGATATGAAGCTGCCTTTGCTCTGAAATAAAATCTCCTATTTATCGGTGCCAAGGGCCAGCTTGTAAATGGAGAAGGACCCAAAACAGGCAAACTTCAGAAACTGATCAATTGTGAAAGGGTAGAACTATGATGCTGCTGAAGTTCCTTCTTCCGGGCAAGAAAGATCTTGTACTGTTCTTCCCATTGCATATAGGAGTCCTGGATAAGGTGGAGAGAGTGGCATCCAAAAATGCACCAGGAGTCAACAGAGGTAGATTTGAAGGGCCTGGGAGGCATTCAAATCTCGAAGTTGTTGAGCTGAGAGAGGGCAGAACGTTCCAATCACCATGTGATAACCTCTCACATTCAGATAGAAGAGAGGCTAGGATGTCAGCTTTGATATACCCCTGATGATACTGCTTGAAGACAAATCGATGGAAGGAAAGATCATGGCCTTCTTTGACTCTGAGCCTGGCCATAACCCTAGCAGCTCTCTCAAAAAATGAGTGTGCCCATCGATGAATCCATGATCAAGGAATGAAGAGGTGGAAGGAGCACGACATCAGGAATCCCCAGAGAAGTGAAGTCAACATGAAGAGGTTCAGTGCGAGCAACTCTGGAGCTGAGAGCATGAATGGCGGCCCTGAATTGGCTCAGCTGCACTTTTGGAATACAGTGAGGAAGCAGTAATCGCTGTGTACATTTTGTACTGCGGATAAACTTGATTCCTTTTGAAATAAAGGGGTCCAAAACATTTCTTTGGTGAATCTGGAACCACTCAGAGAGAGGAAGAGGAGCTTCTCTAGGTGGATAGCAGACTTCTTGAACACGACGGAATGACGTAAAGGTCTCCATTGCTTCGAGCCCACTGCTCCTCATCCTTGGCTTCAGTCAATGAGAATATTTTGGACGGTGAGCCTTGGAGTGAGGGGGGTATAAGGACAAATGGTAGTGAGATACTCTGAAAGATTTGAAAGGGGAGGCCAAAAAAGTGTGCAAAAACACCTTTGAAGGTATCTTGATAGATAGGCTTTTGCTTATTGGTTATGGAAAGAGAAAATCAAAGTGGAGGATAACAATGTTCAGAGGAGACAGGATGGGTAGAAGTGAGTCTCCTCGTTTAGGGACAGAACTAGAAGAGCCTGTGGGAATGGGTCCCAATAGCAGAACTGAATGAACTATTGCTACTTCAAATCATCTTAATGTCTGGATTTCTGGGGAAACTAATTGGGCATCCTCAGGGATAATAGTGATGAAGGAAGGAGGTGTAGGTGGATGAAAAATGGATTGAGGAGTGATGGAAGGGAGATTAGAGGTCCTGAAGAAGAGGGACCAGAAGAAGAGGAGGCCTCAGCTGGACAAGATGCTGGAGGAACCTCAATAACAGAAGGTGAGGAGGAATAGAGGAAGAGCGAGCTGGAGATGAGGTGGTGTGAGAAGAAAAGGTGTAGGAGAAGATACTTGTCTAGAAGAGGGCGTTTGAAGGTGGCTGGGGCTGGAGGTGCAGTGGATGAAGTGGGTAGAGAGGAGGGTACAGGAATGGGAAGAGTAAAGGGAGCAGGGGGCTCAGAAGCTGGTGCCTCTGTTCTTGCAGCCACTGACTCGATTTGAGTTGAAGCATCCTCTGTTGGCCCTGTTGGCCCAGACACCTCAACAACCACTTAATCTTCAATAATCTGTGGCCCGGATGACCCTGCTTGAACTTCAGGCAATGGCTCTGATGGCCGCTCTTCCTTAGTTTACTGCTCAGCACTTTTAGGCCAAGATGGCATAACATGATCAACATCAATTGGCGCTGATGGCCCTGCAACAACCACAGATGGCCCTGCATCATCCTCAGATGGCCCTGATGGCCTAACTGGAGAGTGAACAGGAGGGACATATGAGGACTCTGCCTGAAAGACAAGAAATTCTTGAAACATCAACTCTCATTTCATCAAACGAAATACTTGCTTGAACATTCCAAACTCATGCTTCAAGAATTGTAAACCATTGTTTAAGACTTCGATTTTTAGCTGCTGAAGCTTGATTACTGAGAATTGACTGAATGTCTGATTGGATAGAGAAAGAGTTGTGCTCTGCTCATTCAGTCTTTTAACAATGGGCTTCAGTTTACTTCAGTTGCTGCTTCTTTATCCTCTTAGAGCAATTCTTTTCTTCTTGGTGCTGCCTTTCACTGGGCTCCACAAAGTTTCCATCTCAACACCATCAACATTCATGGGGACACTCTCAGTGTGCCCCCTGAGGAGCTGTCTCCTCCTCAACTCTTTGTTCCCATTGAGTCGCTGCTTGCTCATTCTCCTGGACAAGATCATTTCCATCTGAACATCAGTGTGGCCGGATGCCACAGTTGCTTCTTCCTGAATGTGCTCATCAACAGATTGCTCCCCCTGAACAGGAGCATCTCCATTTGCACATTTTCAGTGTGGCCTGATGCCACAGCTTCTGTAGCCAATCACTACCAATTACTGACTCCTCCTGATTGCTTTGGGGGGAGTCCAGCACACCCCTGAGTATAGAGGCTACCAGAGGAGGGAGGAGTATCTTCCAAACTACGCCCAACAGGCTCAATGTTTTCTGGAGGGATATCCTCGATCCTACTACTTGATATGCTTCTGCTGCTGGTTCTACTGTTGCTAGAACTTCTGGTTCTGTTGCTGTTGCTGGAACTTCTGTTTCTTGGACCTCTTGGACTTCGACAATGTTGGCTTCACCCTCACACAGAGGTCTTCGACAAACTCCATTGACAATTGAAAAACCACTTTTCCTTAGATTTCTGGACCGGATTGCTTGGCCCATCTTCTCAGACACATCTCCTACACCAAGGCAAGCAAAACCCGAAGCGTCACAACACGGATGGCTGTCACGGTGGCACACACGCCGTGACACCAACGTGTCGCCCAGCCTGGACGCGTTAGTGGCCAGCCATCCCAGATGCCGGACGGGAAGCCGGGAAATCGGGTCTTACATCCTACCCCCCTTAAAACAATTTTTTCCTCAAAATTAGGGCAAGCCCAAAAGATCCCGAGGCACGAAATGAAAGCACAGGGAGCAGACATAAAACCAGCGCGAAACAGCCACTAAGCCTCGACACGACTTCCTCGTGGCAACCAACGCACAACCAAACACGCGCGGTACGGGAAGCCAGAAAACTAACGGCACACACAGCGGGCTCCAGATACACAGAAAGCACAGAATCGAAAACCCAACGGCTCACAACATGCTCCATACACTTGGAGCACCAAGCCAAGAAACCAACGGCTCACTCCAGTCACACGTGGTGCGTCTGAGGGAACGACGACCCCACAGTGCCGAGCGACGCCAAAACTGGCCAGAACAACACAAAAATGCCAGCCAAAAACTGCACAACTGTGGCCACCAACAGACCTCGTGTTGGGACCAACTGATCAGCAACCCACTCTGTCGCCAACAAAACCCGACAGAGGAGACAGTTGCCGATAGCAATACGAGAAACGCCGGTTAGCAACTCACTATGTCGCCAGTAAAAACCCAAAGAGTTCACAGTTGCCGAAAACCGCACAAGAACCACCTGAAACCAACCACAAGTCTCAGGGAAACGGTCTCATGCTACTAGCAGCAACTAGCACCGGTCATAAGCCCAACCGAGAATCCATGCGAGCAATGAGAAGCAGAGCAACCACATGCTAACGGCGGATCTGCAACACATGGAATGCCGTCCACTGTCACCACTAGGTCTCACCCAGACTTTCCTCGCAGTCCGACAGGGACAACAAACGAACGTAGAGGAACCTCAACATGCGAAAAACGACATGCACTGTCACCACTAGGTCTCACCCAGACCCTCCTCGTGGTCCGACAGGGACACCAAACGTGGTGGAGCCACAATAATCAGGAACCACACGCTCCACAATGCGGCACACAGCGACGGAACACGGAAGATGTCTAAGGTCAAGCCAAAGCCAAGCACCTCACAATGTCGACAAACCACGTGATCGAGTACTAGAAATCCATAAGCCTTACTGTCAATAGACAAACCGACAGGAGGCTCCGCCATCGGCTTCTAGAATCACAACACCACGCATGAGCGGAGAACTAACGAAGGGTTGGAAGCACACCCGCCACGCACACACAAGGCTCAGCGCGGGCACAACCATGCCAACCACCAGGAAAATGCACAACCACGCCAGAACCAAAACAACCACAGAGGTCGAGGACAACACATCGACCTCAAAGGGACCCAAAACCGAAGCAAGGTACCAAACCGAACACACTCGCTCCAAAGGCGAGAGGGAAACCCAGACACACGCTACAACCATAGCCTGGCGTACCCCCGATAGGGCTACCTAGACAAGGCAAAGCAGCCACCCCACAGCGGTAACGGCACCACCACAAGGCTCGGGCTAGCACACGTGTCCCAGAGACGGAAAGCCCAACGCCTCCAAAATCGAGCAAACTCGTGAAACGATACACGAAGCTCACGATCGGGCACACGACACAACACAAAGTGCCATCACAAGCACCAGAAGCCACCCAAGGTACAACGCAATGCACCAGTGCTCCAGACAGCACAAAACCGAAACAGTTAAGCACGAGCACGCAGTGCTACCACCAGCACCAAAACTAAACGAAGTGCAATACAGGTGCAATAGCGGCCAAAACAACACCACGGGCTGACAGGAAGGGCTCTTCACCAGAGACTCGCCAAAAGCCATGCGCAAAGGACCGCAAGCCTGAAAGGGCACAACAGGCCACACCGGCCCTAGCCCTTGAGGCACAAAAACCGCAAAACATCAAAGAAAATGCTCAAAGTGCAGCACACACAACTGCACCACCGGCCAAGACAACACAGGGCCCACCGAAGGGGACTCTCCATCAGAGACCCACAACAGAAATGCACGGAAAGCCAACAACTTCTTCAAGAGCACAACAATCACGTCGGCTCCAAGAAGCGCACACACAACATGGAGCACCGACTCTGCCGCACGAGGAGCGAGAACCATGACGACTCCCTGACGCGCAAGAGCAGAGGCACCACCTCCATCACCACTGATGGAGAGGCCCAACACCAAACAACGATACAAAGAGACTCCAAGGTACGAGCCGAGGCACAATCGAGCACACACCAGAACAACGCTCGCACAAGCAAGCCAACCACGAAATGCAATGCACAACGGAACAATACTCATGGAAGCAATCCAACATGAATGATTACTACCTCACACTAAACCGCAGGGACCCAAAGCCCCACACTACTTAGGCAGGTAGCAAAATCCCATCTCGACAACCAATGGCACAAACAGGTCCACCGACCCACAGTGCTACATGGAAACAATGGCATGATAGGAGCAAGCAACTTAACCCAAAAATAGCTCCAGGGAAGATGACCCCACCAGAAGTCGCAACAATGTGCACCTTGGCGACACAACACCACATTGGAGCATCACCGCCCTGAGAAAAACACGAAGAAGTAGAGGAAGGAGACACACATGACGAGTCTCTTCCACGCAGGAGAGGGAAAAACCACAACGCAAGACTGATGCTCCCATAAGAAGCACAAACCCGCCGAACAACCACCACACTCACCAGACCACCATCTGGAAGAGCACGCAGGACGCGGGAGAAACAAAACAAACCATCTGAGACACGGGGACACACACAAAGTCCCACCAGCGCAATCGGGAAACTTGGAAACGACCAATAGGACAACTGGCCAACGCAGCAGCCAGACGCACGACCAAGGGCACACCTCGACGCGACAATGCCCCAGCAGACTGCAATACAGACAGTCCAACCGGCAACAACGACGGCTCAACTCTATAGAGAGAGAGAGAGAGAGAGAGAGAGAGAGAGAGGAGAGAGAGAGAGAGAGAGAGAGAGAGAGGAGAGAGAGTAGCGACAACCAAAGCAATACGAAGCAACCTTGGGGAGAACCTCCACCCAAAAGCACTGAGAGCCGTCCTGAGAGAACCTTACCAAAACACAGCTCAACCAAACAAAACACTTCGAACCACAGGGGCAACACAACGATGGCCGAAACGAACACATAGCACTCTTGGGAAGAACCTCCGCCAGGAGCGACAACAGGCGATCCTGGGAAGAACCTTCACCAGAACGCACAACCAAAATAACCAAACAACACGAACCATCAGAGAGAACCCTACATCAAGCAGAACTACAGAAGCATCACAAGCAGGTCCTGGGAGAACCTCCACCAGAACACCAAGGCACCGTTCTGGGAAAAACCCTCCAGAACGCACCAGCCAAAACCAACAGCATACCTCACACTTTGAGGGTAGCACAACAACTACAGAAATGAGCGCAAAACAGTCCTGAAAGTGAACCTCACCAGGACAATGACAAACGTTTGGGAAACCTCCACCATAACATCGGGCAACCAAGCGATGCACCTTGACTAGAGTGCAACACAACACAACCAGAAACGAGCACAACACAGTTCTGGGGAAACCTCACTTCCGTCGGAACCAACAGAGAAAGACTCCGGGAGCACCTCTTTCGAGTTCACAACCCGCCAGCACAAGGCCGAAAACAACCACAGACAAGTGTTGCAGCGCTCAACCAGCAATGCAACACAGCACACAAGGCCCTGCTTAGCTGGGCATCCCGAGCACAGTGCACAATGGCGCATAGGCGCCCAAGGCCAAACACACAGCCAACACAACACACACCCCCCCAACAAACAGAGGGACAGCCACACAGGCCGGGACACTTCGACCGGTTCCATAGGCAGCAACTCTACACCGGTGAAGGCCACACCACACGCAGGCTCTCTCAGCCTTCGCGACGCACACACTCTCAAATGCGCCGAAGACGAACAAGAGCACCGCACCCAGACTTGCCTGCAAGTGTCCTCCATACGGGGAAGACCAGTGCCAGCGAGTCCAGCGCCAACCGCGCCACCGCGGCACGAACCCGCCGAGTGACCACACTCGCCATGCACGCGGCGCAGCAACAACAGCAACCTACTGCATCACGCACACAAACCATGCAGGGAAGCCGCACACCTACAAAACAATTGAAGGCACAAGCCTAACACTAGTTGGACGGAGTCACCAGCGCACTAGTACCTTTCTTTGGGACAACTATAGTTATTAACTCTTTAAAAATCTCAGTAGACTCCGCTCTGATACCAACTGTGACGACCCGACCCTCCAGTCCCTCGCCAGGGGCCAAAAGTTCGCGTCGCCACCTACGGATCCGAAGACCTGGAAGGGTTAGAAGGAATAGTCTAGTGAGATATGCACTAAGTTCGAATAACTATAACAATTTGTACATCATACAAAAGGTCTGTACAACACGTCCCAAGCAAAAGCACAGGTACAAGAGAAAGGTGTAGTCCTTAAGGAGCATACCCCGACTTGCAAAACCAACTCTCAGCTCACTCAACAGGTACAAGAGCTCACAACACTCGCTCTCACTGCTGCTGACAACACACGGTGCCATAGCCGCCTCCGCAACCTGTCCGACACCGAGCTCCTACGACGACGAGCCCCTACGCTGAAGGAAGTAGGGGGGTGAGCCTCGCGAACAAGGCCCAATAGGGATTACCAGTCCCACTGGCCAAGCAGCAGGAACTTCGAAAACAGGAAACTACTCTAGAAAGCTATAAAGCGAGTAACACCTATAGCATGGCACTACTAACATGGAAGAGAACAACGCAACGCCACAACCACCCGCCGGGGTCGGGACACCACACACGCGACTCCCGTAGAAACCAACGTAGTCAGGCACACGGTGGAAGCAGTCCTCGGCACAACCCGTCGAGAATACGGAACAACCAAGTGAGAACGACGTCTCACCATAAACACGTCCACCTCAGACCTCCACAGAGCCGAGGACCCACAAACAGAACCATCCCGGACCTTGGATACACCGCCGGGTCAGGAAACCACACACGCTGGTGCCACTACGGACTGGCACCTGAGAACGAACTACGGAACCGAGAGAACACTGAGCGAAAACCACCAAAAGCACCGGTCTGCCCAAGGCCGGACCAAGGACGCCCACGAACCATGGCACAGCCAGGCTTCAACCGCTGTGCCCACTAGGGCAACGGGGACACTTAGAAACGTCGTGGAAATGCTGTCACAGCAACAACCCAAGCCACCGCCGCTAGCAACCAAGAGGGGGGCCTGCAGTCCACACACACCCTCTACTCGCTAGCCTAGCTCTTGTCTCCACCCCCACGAAGGGTGAGACAGAGCCGCCATAGAACATACAACACACGCAACACCGCAGCTTGGCCAAGCTGCGGCCTCATGCCTGGCACCACTACGTGGCTTCGGAACCAACGCAGAGAGAGGCAGTGAGACAAGGACTATCTGGTTTACACCAGGAAAGCACTCTGAACCCCTCGGCGTCCTAGACCCAGACGAGAGAGCTCTACAAATGACTCAGCGCCGTTTTCCTAACACCATTTTCCCCTAAGCTCCAGAGTTCGCTCATGTGGGCTTCCAACTCGAGCACACTCGTAGCCCCGAACGCTCCCTCAAAGGCTCTCGAGGATGGGGGGTCCCAGGCAACGGTAACAACCTCTCAAAATGGGACAAGCCCTCAAGTGCCTAGCACCGGGTGAACAGGCGGGGCAGCATAACAAAACTACACCGAACCGCTGGCTTGTAACACACGACAAGCCAGCAAGCGTGAGGCATGCGTGAACCCTCAAAGGGTCTTCGGTCAACTAAGCACGCACGAGAAAAGACATAATCTCGAAACACTACCAGCTAGCACGGAAACCCCAAACAACCTGAACGTGACCATAGGTGTGTCGCCTTCTGAACAAGAATGCAATGGCCCACCTGTCGCCACCAAGTCATGATGATCAGGGTGCCGCCTTCTGATCTGAATGTGACATATCGACCTGTCGCATTCAGCGTCAGAAGGCCGGACCCCAAGAAACGAGAAGGCGACAAGGGCATCGTCGCTACCATAAAGGTAGAACACGACGACTACACTGTCACAACCCTGAAGGTGACAGCCAAGGTGTCGCCTTCAGAACAAAGCCCAGAACTAAGGGCAAAGGGAACACGATGGCCAACCCATCGCCACCCAGAAGGCGACAGATTGCACGTCGCCACCAGAATGGTATCACGACAGTTGCCCTATCGCAATACCAGACTGAGCCCCAAGCGGAGCATGAGGGCCAACCATGGTCCCTCAAGCTACCACACAACAAGCACACACGGGGAGGGGAGCATGGGGAAAGCTGTAAAACTATCTACAAAACCCCGAGAGCTCCCGATCTACTCGGATGGTAGAGGGCACAAGAAATCCCTACCTTAGAACGGAGAAACCACCCCACTAAGGGGCCCTTGCGTCGGTTGGCCACCTCCTCCTTGCTCCACGCACGCGCCGCCGCTCCGCACAAGCTCCCGGCCGCTTCACGGTGCCGTCGCCGAAGGGAACCCTGCACCGCCTGAAAAGAGGGGAAAAGGGAGAGAGGAAGAAAAGGAGAAGAAAGGAGGGGGCAACGACCTTAAGCTCTCGGAAACCTGAGAACGCGTCAAGATCCCTGTCGCGTTCCCAACAGGAACGCGATACCCGACACGTCACCTTCTCAAAAGTTCCGACAATACCTCTGACAGGCCGACAGGCGCCAGAGCACGTGTCGTGGCGTAGGCGCCTCAAGTGAACGCGACACCTAGCATGTCGCCTTCACACATGCGAAGCGGACATGTGGTCCACAGCCACAGCAGGAACCGGAACGCGACACAGGGGCCGTCGCCTTCCCAATCAGAAGGCGACAGGGAACATGTCGCGTTTAGAATGATTCACCCCTGCCCGTCGCGATCCCAAGACCAACACCAAGGCAAGTAGAACCCGAAGTGTCACAACACAGATGGCTGTCACGGTGGCACACACGCCGTGACACCAACGCGTCGCCCAACCTGGACGCATCAGTGGCTAGCCATCCCAGACGCGGACGGGAAGCCGGAAATCGGGTCTTACACAGGTCCAAGAAACTGACAAAACAAAGTTGCGCACCTATCTCCTAGCACATCTATAGTTGGCTAGTGAACCTAGATATGATTAGACACCTATCAAAAATACCTACAAAGGGAAACTCTTGTTGCAAACTGCCAGCGTGGCAGTTTGCAACAAACTCAGCTCCCCATTAGGGGAGCTGAGGTCATTGGGGGTGGGCACACCTAGGCCCCTAGGGTTGTGCCCACCCTCAATGGGGGTGTAGTTTGCAACCATGTGGTTGCAAACTCCCATGGGAATTTGCACCAAGTGGTGCTCTACCTACAAAACCTCGATAGAAATGTCCTAGGGTTACGCGACACCTCTATACCCTTTTCCCAAGACCCTAAGCCCACGAATCATGATTGAAAAACCTAGGATGCTATATAAAGACAACTTTTTGGCCTCCATAGTTGTGCTATTGTTATAATTAATGTATAATATAATAATAATAAATTCAAAATAGGAAAATAATCTATGAGAAGTGTGACATGGAAAAAAAATAAGTGGGTATAACTCATCCCATGTTCTTTAGGGAATGAGTTATCCTCGGAAAGATCTCTTCCATCTTATATCTTATCCCATAATACGGACATTGTTAATACCAAATAAATAATGATCTTAACTCATAACTTTTTGGAGATATCATATCTTATTTCGATATCAACCATGACCTAAATGGTATAACAAGATTTACTCATAAATACGCCATATTTGTGTATATATGAAAGGCTAGTGGGACAAGATTTGCTCATATCTAAACAAGATTTCCATAGATGCAAAGGGATATAAATGTGTAATCTTGACGGAATAGTAGAATCCCACATATGCTCCTTTAAAAGGGAAGAAAAATTCTCTCACGGGAGTATATTGTTCTAAAAAAGAATCCATATGGACAAAAAGATAGAGCTCCGTACTACCATTTTCATTTGCTTTATTTTCATGGTGTTTTGTTCTACTGCATCATTGATCCATGGAGGCATGCACACTGATCTGAGCAATGTTATGGAGCATGTTATGCCTAAAAAGGAAGCAGTAATCAAGACTTTTGAGGTAAAAATTATATTTTGGTCAGACCTTTCTGTTATTTTCATTCCCCTTTTATAAATTACGGTGTTCCATAAGAGACTCAAGACATTCGACTAAAGTCTGAGTAGATGTTGACCAACTCTCTTTTTGTTCTTCAATTATTCAATTTTCCTGAATATATAAATAAGGTCACATTTCCAATCCCGTGTTCTCCAACACAAGAGATGATATCCTATCTCATTCAAATTGGATCCAGGAACTACAAAATGATGGTTAAATACCTTCATTGTTGTAAATAATTTTTACAGAATAATGATCGAATACCGCCGTTAAATACAATAAAAAGTTCATATACTGCATATAAATCTCACAGGATAATGAACAAATACCACATTTAATATTGTAAAAGCGTTTTATATTTAGAACAATTAACTCAATTAGATTATGTGTGCTCCTATATATTTTGAATCCCAACTTAAGAAAGGAATTCATCTGATGTCCGGTTCCAGTGGCCTCGTAATGCATCATCAGCTTGTCCATCACTGGCTATCGAGGTGGAAACACCAACTATACTATCACCGGCATGTTCAATCACAAGTGTCCCTCAGCATTAGCAGTAGGGCTGTAAACGGATCCGGATAATATTCGGATCCGATTCGGATTCGTATCCGATTATTCGGATATTATCCGTTTAACAAATATCTGGCGGAGCGGATTTCGGATACGGATATTATCCGGATAATAAACGGAGCGGATACGGAAACAGGTGATCCGCTCCGTTTAAGATCCGCTCCGAAATGAAGTTATTTTTGACCATTAAATCTTAATCTAATGATCCATATATAATTATAAATATATAAATATCTAATGTTAATCTTTGTTTAGAGAATATTTTGTTATATTTATATATTTTTTATAATTTTTATAGATTTTTTTTAAATTTTAGATCACTTAATATATTTTTATTAACTATATTTTCGAAGCGGATAATATCCGTATCCGCTCCGAATCCGAAAATTATCCGATTAAATTATCCGCTCCGTATTCGAATTAAATTCGGAGCAGATACGAATTATCCGATTAACTATTCGGATCGGAACCGGAAAACCCATATCCACTCCGTATCTGCTCCGTTTACAGCCCTAATTAGCAGGGTGGACTCCCCGGGGGCTTGGGAGGGAGGGGCCCCGGGGGTTGAACCTGGGGCAGGGCGCAGGTTCTCAATGGCTACAACAACAAAAAAATTGTTCGATCACAAGTAAGATTTTTTTATTTTTTAATTCACGAGGGAAGGCTTCTCATTATACAAAACAACTCAAAATTAAGATTAGCAAACAACCTCATACATAGTGATCATAGCTTAAGCACAGCTATCAAAGTCCATAAAAAGAATACAATCAAGGCTGATCAATACAAGAAAGCACAACCAAATTAAGAGAAGATTTCATCGCTGGCTGGACATTGTTAGTGTCAACCAGAATATGAGAGAAAAACTTTAAGATCTTCTTGAGAATTTTTTTTTTTTAAAAACAGATGAAATGACTTGTTGGGACTTCATATTTTGTAATCATTTAACTATTTCTGTATTATCAATATTATAAAGCATATTTTAACAATGTATGCCACTATATAATCATTTATCTATGGATCTTCCATTTTGTTAATATTTCAACTGCTCATGATTTTTCTAACATTTTGTGGTACAAAATTCCCTATCAATAATTGTTGATGAACCTAAGTTTCATGTAAATAATAGCTAAGCGGTGGGCAAAGTACAATAATTGAGCAAAATCATCATTTGATTGCATACTATACAAGTCTCCAACTAATTATCAAGTGTAAATAATTGAGACAATGGAAGACCCTTCGGATAAGAGTAAATCGTCTTATTAACATTTCTTCACTATAAATTGTAAGTTATCCTTTTGGGCTCAAATATGATAACTAACATAAAAAATTCAATGTTCAGTCTTACGAATCAACTATTAAGATCTTGCCTAATGTTGTGTATTGAAAATTATTTAACATGATAATGATGTAAATTCATTATTTTGAACTCTTGCCATTAGTGTGCTTGAGGTATATATGAACAGATGACACATAATGGAATTGTAAATCATATTTTGCTTAAATAAATATGTGAATGCCACTTTGCATCTCTCATCCTCCATGACTGTTCCTTTGACATTCCTACTAATTTCAGTACATTATCAGCATAATAATACTTTCTTATTTTGTGCTTACGACATCCTACGAATTATACTTGATGTTGTCTTCACCAGATGGAGATTAAATGTAAAATCATGAGCATTGAAAAGTTGATGTAAACTTAAAATGTGTTTTTCTCTTAACTATGAATGCCCATGAGTATGAACGCATTGTACATGATTGGAATGCCAATTGTATTTTACTTAAATGAGAACGCATCTAAGAGATGTGGATTCCATTCATTATGTCTCATTCTCCATATACTGTTACGTTTATGATCCTAGCTCTTTTTTTGTTTTTTGAAAAGGGATCCTAGCTCTTTTACTACATGCATTATCAACATCCTGATATTTTTAGTTAGCTTTGCTTTTTTATTGATATGGATTTTGTTAGAGATCATATATAAAATCTTATGTGTAATTTGTGACAATATTTTTACAGATGTGCATGCACTCTTTGTCTTGAATTTGAGCAATCACATGAACAACTAGAGCAAGCGTGGGAAATCATAATAACAAATCTCAAAGCAAATTATTTTTCTTCTCAATTTAGGATCTGATCCTGCCACACTTAAGTTCATTAATTTTAGAAGTTTTGGCAAACCTTCCAACTTGTTCTTCACAAACCACCGAAATCACCTACATGAAACTCCAAGAACATTGATCGTTGATGAAGGTAGTTAATAGAATAAAAATAACTTTTGATACCATTAATTGTTAAATTCATCTTGATGATTTCACTGCTTACACACAAAAAATTGATAGGAAAATATCATTTGGGATTTAATATATGTCATTTGCTATCAGTACTAGTAAAGATTGAATATTCATGCAAGTCAAAAATATAGTAGGAATTGCTTGATTTAATCTAGGTGATCAAAATCTAAACTTGGTTTTGATTGCATTGATTGGAATCAAAATCTCATGCACTTGATGGCAGAGATGAACTGAAGCCCTTCTCATTCCCAAAGTAACTTTTGGTTGTTTTCGGCGGAGGAACAATGATTTAATAAAACAGTAACGTGTCTTTGGTAAAGTGGCAACATCATTATAAAAGTACTCTTGATATATTGTTCAAACAAATCTAATGATAGGAGATTTGTGGTATTTGTAAAACATCTTAAAGATCTGGTTTTTGAAAAGTACACTCTCAACTTCTTTTCAAATGCTGCCTAAAATTTGGTGACCCGATTAGAAGTTCATGAATGGTGGCAAGAAATACATGGCCAAGATAGAGCTTTCATAAGGCCAAAGTAGGTGTATTGTTATAATGTTATGATTCTTTAAATAAAATTAATTTATATCAAGAGAAATATTATGGAAAAAAAGTAGAACATGTAGCATAGGGAACTATGGCAAAAATGAGATACTATAAGGGAAAACAAAATATGAGTAGAGATACCTACTTTATTTATCGATATGATGTGGTGCAACCTCAACCCCCATCCTTTATTGTCACTGTCCTTGCTATTGCTGGTGTTGGATATTATTATTATTGTTGTTGTTGTTATTGTTATAATAATAATAATAATAATTATTATTATTATTATTATTATAAGCGATTGTTGTGCTGGTTTCTGTTATCCATCACTGCCGCAACTAGATGTTGTGGTGCCCAATATGTTGTCTTCGAGTAATCCAACAAGGTGAAACACTTCTGACAAATATTGCATACCATCGTACAACATGCACTATGTTTAAAACTTGTATTATGAGTAGACATACTAGAGTACATAGGCACCTTTTTTTTTCTACCAAAACATTAGCATTTGACTCTTCACATAACATTAAGTTATATTTTTCATGTTACCAATTAGAGAGTGAAGAATTCATTATAAGGGGCATGACTCAATAATCTTGTTTTTTTTTTTTACAAATAAAAGGAGTGTAGAGCTACATTCATTAGATAATAACAATTACATAAAAATGTTGCATAGGAGAAAACCCACGACCCAAGCTGAGTAACAAAGATCACATAGTAGAACACATAAAAGTCGACCTAGGACAAGATAGATAGGAAACCCAAACAGAGAAAAGACACTTTTCCAAAACCAAATACAAGATCAAATACCTTCGAGTGAAGTTGGCAAAGAGGCTGAGATGAGGGCCATTACTAGAAGAGATGGGCTGCATTACCTTTTCACAGCAAACTAAAAAAGAAGGCTCAAAAGACGCACATCTCAATAAGTTGTGCAGAAGATCCCCAGGCCATGAGACAAATTTATAACTCCACGACCCTAGATTTAAGGGCTCAATAAACAAACAACCATGAACAAATAACTTGGTTACTCAGTCAGCATGGGAACAAGTCAAAGGAGAAAGATCTTGGAGATGGTCAGATAAGGGATCTCAACTGTTGGGTGAATGACCGAAGGGGATACCCATGGTGATCAAAAGGATGAAAAAAAATCACCTCATGACAAAACGTGATCCTTACCCAAAAAAGGATTAAAGGGCAGAGAAAATTACCTGGGCTAAGAATAGACTAAAGGGAACTGGGAATAGCAAAACCAAAAGAGAGGCATAAGGTGATGTCGCGAAATGGAAGGCCAGAGAGGAGATCAGAGGGGGCGATGACACAGATATGAAGTGTGAGGTTGGAGAACGAGGGAGAGGCAGTAAAGCTTCAATATTTTCATTTTAACATTATGAAGCAGCAAGAGTAGGAGAAGAAGAGAAAAAAAAATTGAAAGAGGGGATATGATAATCAAGGCTTACCTTGTGTATATATTAATATGCCAAAATGAGTTAACTTTGCATGAAGCTTATGTTTACATTCTCCATGAAATTTTAGATTTTATGTTCATGAGAATGATCTAACACTTTATGATGCTCACTTATACATATTGTAACTTTAAGATGTTACACACTCAACCATTATGTTTTGATATTGTTATTAACTATGATATTTGTATAGATTGATGAACATGTCATTGATTGCATTGACATCTATGAACAACCAACTTTACAACATCCTTTTTTGGTTAACCACACAATTCAAGTAAGTATCATATCACCTTGCACTTTGTCTTTAATTGCTAAAATTGTTTCATTTAGTATTTTTGGTAGTTGATCATCATTCATTTACTTAAAAATAAAAATAGATTGTCACATCCCAACAACTCGCAGCGGAAGGGATAATTACATAAAAATATGATTAACATGAACTTGTTGAAATGTGAGGAGTCGATAGAAAAGCCTCTAGCTTGCATTCTTTCATAACCTTAATATAAGATGAAGGTTGAAATTCTCAAAAAAAAAAAAAATATCATATCCAAGATCAAATGTGATACAATAACCATGAAAAATCTCTAGTTAAACTACATCTCAGAATAAAGGAAAAGTACAAAGAATGTCCTCTATCTCACTGCCTACTACACCTACTACTCTCAACCAATAGCATGATAATTTTAAGGGTACAATACACTCTTTACTCCGATGCATACCCTTCACTAGCTTATGGTTCATCTTATTGATCTATACTACCTAAAATATTAAGAAGCAGGTAATGAGTAAAACATGCTCAGTAGGATTTACTCCTCAATGTGTAGGTAAGATATAAGTAATTAACTGTAAGGCCTTGGGCCTTATTGGATCCTTAATGGGTCTTTTCAGCAATGGTGCCTGTTGACGGCAATATCATTTGTCGTCAACCTTGTGTTGACGGCACTGAAGTGTGTTGTCTATTAGGTGTTGGCGGCACAGGGTTGTGCCATTAGCAGTATCTTAATGGCAACATATGTTGTCGTCTAACCTACTTTTTGGATGTTTCTGACTTCTAAACTCGACAACAATCAGTGTTGATGTTTTCAAGGTGGTTCAATTGATGGAAATCGAGGTTGACGTCAACCTAGGCCAGGTCTATTTTTATGTGACAACCTGAGGCCTCCCATTCTACACCATTTTCCCCTTTCCACACCACCACCCTAACCACTCTCCTACTCCACTACTTTCGGCGGCTGACGGGAGCTCGTGGGGAGGTCGCAGTGCTTATGGCAACCTTAGATCGGGCGAGGAGACGACGAATTTAGGGGTTTGGTCTTGCAGGGTGTGTTTGGAGAAACAGACAATTTTGGGGGGTTTTCTTTTAGGTTTTGGCCTCCTGAGGTAGGGATTCTACCCCTAAACCCCTCTTGATATTTCTATGAGAAAGAAATGCATGTGATTTGTGTGAAAATCGAGTTTTTGGGAGGGTTTTTCTATGCAAGGAATTTTAGGGTGTGTTGCTTGATCCAAGGGTTGGATTAGTGTTTTCTAGTATCATTATGGTGTTACCTTATGAGGGAAAGAATTTCCCATCATCAGATCGTGTTTCTGGGCTTAGATGGCCCTTGGGGAGCGGCCTATGGGCATATCAGCTGCTGAAAGCCGATGAACTTGACGGCATGGTCTGTTGTCGTCAAGCTTTTCGGGATGAACTTGGCGGTAAGATCCCTTACTGTCAAGATGAGGTCGACAACAGTCAACACTATTGTCTACTTTGGTAGATAGCAGGTCTATGTGTCGTCTACCCTATGTTGATGGCAAGCGGGATTGTCGTACAAGTAGGTCCCAGTAGTCTAAGCCCCTTTCTGTGTGCGAGATTTCGACATGCGGTGTCTACCTCCTGGCACGATGTGCTAGACATCGAGAACGTCTCCGTCTATGCATGTGTCGTGCTTTTCCGCACTTGTGTTGTGTTGTGTTGTGTTCCTCCTGGGCATTAAGCTGGGGTCCATCTGAATGACTGTTGTCGAGTTGTTCTGCCAGTGAGCCTAGGTGTCAAGTGCGACTCCATTCAGTGTGTGTTCCTTTAGTGGTTACAAGCCGGTTTTCGTGGGGCCCCTTCTCCATCGTTTGAATCTGGCGTAGGGGAGAGCTGGTCGCCGGCCAAATGCGAGGGAGAGCGTCTGAGTGTGAACACGTGGATAGGGTTTGAGGACTTTGTGGTGTCGAGGTGCCAAGCCACAGGCCCTAGCTAGTCCTACTTTCTTGTGTGGATGTGACTGTTGTTGTGTTAAGTCATGTACTGTTGAGCATGTGAGGTTCCAGTCTTTTGACGCACTCCTGTGAGGAGTTGGGTGTCACGCCATCGGTTTTCGTGTGTTTTAGTGCATTATTACTTCAGCGTAGTTTACTTTCCTACACTTTTTGTACTGTTTACTGGTGGGAGTTAGTGTCCCTACTGGGTCTCTTCCTGAGACTCACTCCCTTCCCTTTCAGGTGGTTCGTTGTCGGATCCACGTGCTGAAAAGCTGAGTCACTCTGGTGCTAGTCCTACTTAGTTGCTGGGAGTAGTACTCTTTGTTCTACGTACTTTCTATACTCTTTCCTTTATTGGATCT